>JAJPUD010017029.1:0-13065 GCA_023553655.1 Myrmecobius fasciatus
CTGGATTTTTGTCTAAAGGAACCTCTGGCTCTGGGGTCGTTTCTTTGTCTTGATAAAAGCTGTCTATGGTGAGAGCTCTCTTTTGCTTCTTCATCATTTTTTTTTCTTAGACAGCGTGGATATCTCTTTAAGGTAGGGAAAAAAAATGGCGGCTGCAAAAAGCTTTGCCCTGGGGCACTTTCGGCGAGTTGACTTAAGGTGCTTGGGCCGGTGGGGGCTAGGACTAAGTCCAAATTACTCCTTAAACAAGGCAAGTCTGCCAGAATACCTGCCCCCAATCAGGGCAAGTGTCCCAAGTGCCTCAGATAAACTCCAGGTGTTTGGAATTTGGAGTTTGGAGTTTGGAATTTCTTCCACGATGAGCTGAGCTGAGTCCCACCCTAACTTCTGGCCTGCAGAGTTGTCATCTATTTATCTCTCTGTCCGAGTCCGACTAACCTGATATGAAGTTATCCAGAGAGCTGTGCCCAAATATTTCTGAGTTCGTTGACTTGAAGATCAGTTCAGAGGCTTATTTTATTGTTGATTTGAGAGAAGATTGGAGGAGAGGCAGAAAGTCACCTTTTCACTCTGCCATCTTGGCTCCGCCCCCCGGTCTACAATGTACTGTTGATGATATATGAATTTAATGTTCAAGATTATAATATGAAAATTAGAAGAGGAACATCAAATATTTTTCATAACTAAGGGAAAGCTATGTATTCTCAACCAACACATAATTACAAAAAATAAAACACATAATTTTGATTATATGAAACTGAAAAGTTTCTGTAAGTATAACATTAATACATTTAAAATAACAAGGGAAGTGGTTAAATGGGGAGAAAACATTTTTTCGAATTTCTTTGACCATTTTCTGTAACTGTTTTCTAATATATAAATGATCAAAGGAAATGAATAAGTAGTTTTCAAAAGAATAATTATAAATTAGTCACAAAGACATGAAAAATGCCCTAAATCACTAATAATAAGAGAAATGCATTTTTGTGATGACTAAGAATTTGAAACAAAGTAGATGTTCATCAATTTAAAAATGTATAAACATACATGGAGGTAAAGAAATACTATTGCATGTTGAAAAATGATACATATAATATATACAAAGAAACATGGAAAGATCTATATGAACTGATACAAAGAGAAGTAATCAGAGTCAAGAAAACAATATTCTTAGGAACTACAACAATGGAAGTGGAAAGAATAACACACCAAAAAAATCAAAATAAATGCAACACAATTGCAAAAATCCTTTGGGACTCGAATGAAGAGATATGAGAAGGTAGTCTCAATCAACCTACCCTTTCATGGAAGTGAAAGACCCACAGGTGTTACTCATTGCCCATGTTTTTAAACTTTGTCAATGTATCTCATCAGTTGTGCTGATCTATTTTCTTCTCTAAAAAGTATATATGGGGTATACAGAAATATTATTTGTTATATGAAATGGCGCTTGGGGAAAAGGAAGAGGAAGAGACATTAGACACTTTAGAAATGGGGGAAAATAGAAGACTATTTTATTTTTTGACTATATGAAACTGAAAAGTTTCTGTAAGTATAACATTAATGCATTTAAAATAAGAAGGGAAGTGGTTAAATGGGGAGAAAACATTTTTTATCAAATTTCTCTGATGATTTCCTGTAACTTTTCTAATATATAAATCGTCAAAGTTTTATGACTAAATAGTTTTCAAAAGAATAATTACAAATTAGTCACAAAGACATGAAAAATGCCCTAAATCACTAATAATAAGAGAACTGCAAATCAAAATAATTTTGAGCTTTTACCTACCATGTCAGGTTGAATTATGATAGTTTCTAAATAATTGTAAGAATGGTGTTAGGTTTCAGGATTGTTGGACCCCAAAAGTATAGTGGGTTTTGGGGCTGGTGTCTCAAAGTATTTCAAAAGAATTTGTAGGCTTAGATCATTTCCAAATTAAGATTTTATTACACTACTGACAGTGGTCTATTTTCCAGATGGGATTTTTAGCAATTAACAAGGGGAAAAACACCAAAACAGGTGGAAGATACCAGTAAGGGGGAAGATGCCATAAAGTGTGATAAGTTAAAAATGCCATAAGGCAGACAAAGCTCCTAGAGAGCTTGCTGCCACAAGGCAGGCAGTTCCTAATGAACTAGAAAAGAAATCCAATGTGTAGAAATGGGAGAAAAGTAACCTTGGGTATTAACATCATAACTTGACCTTCTGATTGGATACAGTAACTCTGGGTCATGATGATTTTGCCAGTGTGAGAAATTCAGGTACGAATTCAACCAGGGGCCAATTGCAATGAAAATTCACTTAGATAATAAAGGCTTAATTAAAATCAAAAGCCATACTCCAGGAATGAGGATCCTGTCAGTGCTCCTTCCTGCTTGCTTTAGGCAGTACCTTGGATTATAATCCAGTCCCTCTCTAATCAATTGCACCTCCTTCTAGCCCACCTAGTCACCAAAGGTGTAATATTTTTCTTTAAGGTCTTATTCACCCCATCAGTGGAAGAGAATTAAGGATGTTTATAGAAGCAGGAAAGGGTCAGCAATAAAGTTTAGAGGGGAAAAAAGATGGTTTCAAGAACAAACTGTTGGAGAAGATGGGAGGACTGGGGTCAAAAGTATAAAGAGGTGAGAAGAGTACTCTTTCAATTAGTCTAGAGT
This sequence comes from Myrmecobius fasciatus, assembly GCA_023553655.1. Lineage (NCBI taxonomy): Eukaryota > Metazoa > Chordata > Mammalia > Dasyuromorphia > Myrmecobiidae > Myrmecobius > Myrmecobius fasciatus. Next base: position 2,659 of record JAJPUD010017029.1, read on the forward strand.
AAAGAAAGAAATGATGGAGAATGAAATTAAGGATTTTGAGAGCTAGAATAAAGGAGATAAGATAGGCACAGAAAATAACCTTGATTTGTTCAGTAAACTGAGATGAAATACTCTTCTGAGAAATAGGGGAGAGAGAGGTGGTGTAGGAGACTCAAGAAGTGAAGGTTTGAAGCTATGACTGTTGTGAGTGGGATTGGGCCATCTTCAGTCTGTTTCTTGCCACTGGACATAGATGGTTCTGGAGGGGAAAGTGAGGCAGGTGATCTTGCACAGTAGCCCTCTCTGTGTAATGCATAGCTGCACTTACATCCAGCTCACTGGCATGTCATGGTGTCACCTCCCTGATGTCATGGTCCTTTTAGAGAACAAAGGACAAACAAGAACCATAGCAACAAGTGAAATAAGTAGATAAGGTGTCAGAATTGGCTTGTAGCAATGATGGGCTAAATGAGATCAGGTAAATTTGCATGAAGCTTCACAATATGGTTGTGTGATTTGGCAGTTTGTCGGTAGAAGTAATGGAAATATATGGTAGAGGTAATCCAGAGTTGGGGTTTGGCAAGGCATGAATGGTAATAGTACAGAGAGAGATTTCAGAGATGATTAAGTAGAAGAGTAAAGTCAGATTCTATCATGTGCTGATTTTCAGGTACCATGTGGATGGAAGGGTAATAACAAAAAAAACCTATTTCTCAGTTGTGAAGCTGATTGGAATAGTATTTCTTTAGACTAGATACTTGCCAGTTTTGCATTAAAGGAGGCCTGCTTAGTTAACAAAAGAAAGCTTTTTTTTCAATCTAGTCTCATGACTAATTAAGGCCTACTTTCCTGAGATCTATTGTGTGAACTGGAGCCTGTATGGGAAGGGGAAATCATTATTCCCTCTAATTCCAAAGAATTAGGAGGTTACTTAGTCTCAAAAGATAATTTCAATATTGCCAAGAAGGGATTTCTAACAAATCAGTTTCCTACTAGAGAAGGAGGCCAGAACTTTCAAAAAGGAATGAGTCTAGGAACATTTATGAAATACAGGAACCTTTTGGCTAAAATAAATGCTTTGTTCAAGGGGACTATTCCCTACAATAACAAACATATTTTACGATTGCACCCCCCCCTGGTTTGGCTAAATTTAATGGAGCCTAAAGTTTTATTTCTGGGTGATACAAAAAATAGGTATAATTGTAGGATTCCTGTGATCCTATCAGCCTTCATAATTCTATGACTCTGGAAAATACTTTTCTTAAGCTTGGTACATGACATAATTGCTCAATTACTATATTAAATCCAATTCACTTCTTTTAAAGTGGGTAGAGAACAAAGCAGAGCCTCCCACTACTCTCAGTAATAAAAAAAAAAATATGTATCAAACCAACTAGCAAAATTACTAGAAACTGAGGAGTTTTACTTATAAAAGTGAATGAGGGTAATTTTCAAAGGATAACAGTAAGACAAAATGACAACATACTTGTAAAATACCAATATCTCATGTATACATGACAGCAAGAAACATACATCATGTTCTCCCTTGTAAAATAAAAAAAAATAATTATCTTAGGTTGAAGCTCTTGATGTTTATGATAATAGATAATAGACCTCTGATGTACAAATGAAATATTTTACAAATTAAATGGGGAAAGACTGGTTAAGTCTTAATAATTTTAACATATTAAGTTAAAAATTTAAGTTAGAGAATTTTTGAAGGAAATATTAATTTTAATACTTTCATGTATGGTGTTATCTAAAATTTCCGTCTACTACTTCATCATGGAATGGAGGTGACCTCGGCTGTTGAACATTGTGCTAGAGAGCATAAGGTCTGACAGTTTCTTGCCAGATGGATAAGATTCAAGATTATGTGTCTGTTGTCTAAAGACCAGGCTGTCTCAATAAAGAGCATTTTATCACAGGCTTGGCTGGAAGGTGATGCACTTTTGGCTATAGCAATTCTCCAAGACAACCTACTAAGTACCAGGAGTTCTGGGATTTGAGTTGGCAGGGAAAACATCTACATTTAAGAAAGCTGCAGATTCTGGAAACATTGAAAAAATCTAGGTAAGCAGGACTTACCTAGAAAGTTGCCTTAGAAAGTGTTACATAGGAAAGAGGAAGCTAGAAACTTGCTTTAATGAATAGAATTAAATTGATTTGTAATTAACATACAAATTATTTAAAGACAGATTCACCTAAAATGCTTGAGAATATTCATTTTAGAATTCTTTAGTCATAACTCTTGAAGTGTTACTTATAGTAAATTTGATTGTAAAACCATTTGTAATAATACATTGGTATGCAGCCCAGTTCTTTCCAAAATTATGACAAATTATTAACTAGTATAGGGTTCCTTAACTCTTTTGAATTATAGACTCCTCTGGAAAACTGGGGAAACTTACTGGCCCCTTTTCAGATAATATTTTTAAATGCCTCAAATAACATGCATAGAATTACAAAGGAAAGTGATTATATTGGAATACAATGATCAAGTTTTTTGTTTTTGTTTTTTTTTAATCAAATTCAGCTAGATAGCATAGTGGATATAGCATTGGTCTTGAGATTAGGAGGACATGCATTCAATTCCAACCTTAGACAGTTGACAATAGCTACGTTACCCTGGGCAAGTAACAACCCCAATTTCCTTGATCTCCCCCAAAGAATTCATAGACCACAGATTAAGAATCTCTGAACTAACATACTCTGAATTAATGAAGTCTTACTATGAGTGAACAAAGTACATTAGGATAGTGACACAAAAGTGAAATTTACACTATTTGAATGAAGTTATCATTTTGTATTCTTTCTGTTAAGCAGAAAAATAACATCCAAGTGATGTGGTGCAGCCTTTAGGAAGAAAGTAGCAATAGCCCTAAGTCCACCTGGTGGTTGAAGTGATTTAGTTGCAAATGATGCATTTCTTCCCTCAGGTTATCCTGCCCTAGTTTACTCTATTGACCAAGATGCTGAGCCCACAAATATTGCTGGCTGTCAGATAACTCCCTATTGGTCAGTGGTAATGAGGTTTCTGAGAGTAATGAGGTACTTAGTTGATGGAGGCACAGAACAAAGTTGGATGTCTGACACTTAACCAAATGACTTCAGGCCTAAAACATACCTCTGGAAGTCCCCTTTCCCCCAAAACTTTGCCCAGAGAATTATGGATACTACACCTATGCCCAAAGTCAGAACTAGACCATTCTTCAAGTCCACCTCTAAGCCATAAAATTAGCATATGAGTAACATGAAGTACTGGATCCCTCTCACTTTTCCCTATAAATTTATCTTCCTACTTAATTAGTATTACAATTATAATAAACTTTGCCTCTTGACTTGTAGATTGGTCTGAGCCTGCTAATTCTTTTAAGACACCTTCTGACAATGTTATGGAACTTCACAATTTGGGGGGTCCCCCCTTGAAACTCCAAAACAAGAAACAAATTCTCTAAACTAGAGAGCTGGATAAAGAATGGTTTGTGGCATTAATGTAAATTTATTAAAATAGACAAAGAAGTAGATACAACCCAAAGGGACAGTTACCCACACACATTTTCAGTGCCAGCTTTTATATTTACAATTTACCTCCTACAGTATAACATTACCTTACCTTCTAAATCCTGTCAAAATGCTTGCCTTCAATAAATGGTAATCAATGTTTCTTTTTATTCCTTGTAGAAAAAGAAGTATTTACTAGTCTTTTAAAACTGTGGAGTATTGTTCCATATATTGCCCAAATCGTCAAAGAAGCAAGGTAGCATGACATTGTTTCACTGAAGGCATTTGGTATCTAAGACAAGATAAATGCTATGTCATGCTAGGAGAGTTGCTAAGGAAACATGTTGCATAGGGAGCCTTCTTAATAACATAAATTGGCAGTGAATAACTAGAGCTCTAGTAATTTACACATGTGTTATTAATGTTATAGAAAGCTTTAAAAGATGAGAAATTTGTGGGAAAGGAGGTCACCTTTTCTGCTAACCTTATAGAGTGGCTAATTCACTACGTGCCCATCTTTTTTTTTTCATTTCACTTTCATTGATAAACTTCATATTACAAATGGACTGCATTGTCCAAAATAAATAGGTTCCTAAAAAGTTGTATGGTAAAAACATAATTCCTTTCCTGTGCACTAGAAGAAATGGTTGCTGCTTAAAGGAGATTTGCATTAGCTCTTTTAGCAGTAAAATTGATAAAAAAATTATTTTATATAAGGAATAAATTTTGTGGTAAAAGTTTCTTCTTTTTTCTTCTTTTTAAAAATGGGGTTATGACATTTAGGTTCCTTGTTATGGTTTGGGGCTACAGGCAAACAACTACAGAGGCTGGTTCATTTTTCTTAGAAGTTGTTTTCACTTCAGGTGGCAGCTATCAAATAAATGATATTGCCCAGGTATGGATAATTAGGCCCAGCAGTCAGGCTATTTTTTTAATGGATAGCAGAGAAACAACAAAACTCTGCATATGATCCACAGATTAATGCAAAGCTGGCAAAAATAGAAATCTTAATGAAATGAGTGACATTTTAAATATGAATCTCCAAATCCTATTTTGAAACCAACTTAGTGTAGAAGATAACGTAATTAGTAATGATTACGATGATATAAAAGATGCACACTTTTGTTTATATAAACATTGGTTCTGCTTCTGTGGACGTTACCTTGGATTTTTTCACAGCTTCTTACAAAGAACAGGATATATTTTGTATTAAGACCTTCAATCAGTAGAGAAAGATCAGGTGTTCTGACAGAGACTATTTTTCTTTATCTCTTCCTACCTCTCACCTACCCTCCTCCCAAAAGGAAGGAAAACATAAAAACCACAAATTGCTACTACTATAGTCATAATAAATAACTTCCCGGGCCCAATCTTCACTCATTTCACCCTTGCAGAGTCTATTTGGCACACACAAAACAAAACAAAACAAAACAAATTCATGCAAGCTAGTAGAAAACAATCACCAAGAATGAAGGCAGATTTATGTGAAATAAATAGAAAAGATTTCTGATTTTACATATCTCATTATTTATGCATTTTATGCATCTCGTAGGAATAGGCATGGAGAAGGGAAAAATTAACTACATTTTTGTGTGTATCAACTGATACTATCATATAGCTTTTGAGATACATACCTATTATGTATCCCATATTCCATATGTAATGCTAGATATTTCTCATTATGACTGAATTTCATGTTTATACTTGCCAAGTGAAGAATGAGAATTCTCTCCACCACCTCACCTATTTAAACAGGTGTCTCTCCAAAGATTTTGAAAGTTGCCCAAAGTACATTCCTTTTTCATTACAAATGCTTTCTATGGATACAATCCAATTCTATTTAATTTGAATCCTTGATGTCAAGAAGATAATATCTATTTTCTGTCTATGCATGAAGTGCCTGATAGCCACAATTACAAAACAGAGGCTCGAAGTGAAATAATATGTAGCATAATGCTGTCCTGAAATTTCTGTGAATAATTTTGTTCAGTTTTTTGTAAACTTTCTATGTAATATTTTGCTCTCAAGAAGATGATTTCTCTTTAATAAAATACTTCTTGAAGTGAGGCGATGAATGGAATGGAAAGAGCCCAGGACTTGAAATAAGAACATCTGAGTTCATTAATTCATTAATGGCTCTGCCATTAGCTTGGTGTGTGAATTTGAGTAAGTTACTGAATTTTTCTAGGATTCTAGTTCCTCATTTGCAAAAAAAAACTTGGATTACATAGTCTATAGGGTCCTTTCCACTTCTAGAATTCCATTATTCTGTTTTTAAGATTAGGTTAAGACAATATAGCTTTCATATATAACTCTTGGGGTTCATATCCCAACTTTCACTTGAACTGAGTTGGCTTCGCCAAAACAATACAAGTTGTATCTCACCCTTATGGTTCTAGAGGTGTTCCTTAGGACTTGGAAATATCCAGTGGCTCAATAATTCCATTGGCTCAAGACATCAGTTTTGTGTGCTTTCCTCAATATCAATCACCAGTGATTAGAACCTCAGTATCATCTAACCAATCAACAAGAAGGAGGTTTTTAAAAATGAATATTTACTGATATATTCAGGCTAGTAACTCATAGTTCCAATTGATGTGTTTGGAGTTTAGAACCAAATGTTGAGATTGATGTAAGCACCAAATTTAGGGATTTGCTTATATGATGAATTTACAATAATAATTCTCTTTGGCAAAAGACAGGTTTATTTAGAAGACGAGGTTACAGACAAAATGAAGTGGTACAATAGACACCAGGAATGGGAAATATAAAATAGAGTTTGAAGAGCATATATTTATCAATGAAAGAAATTTTAACAATTAACAATGGAAGAGAAAAGTTCCCTAGTAAAACTCACAATGAACTAGTAAAAAAATACTTTATGAAGTGGGAGTGTGCCATTGACTGGCTGGCTAAATTCTAAAAAAAGATTTATCACCCTAAAAAAAGCTAGTTATAAAAAGGTGAAAGACACCATGAGGCATGGGGTGGGGAAGAAAGGAAAGATATCATGGGACATAAAGGAGGGGTATGGAGAAAGACACATGAGGTAAAAGCCATGGCAGGCTTAATCCAAAAGAGAGTTCAACAGAGATTGCTTGAGCCGGGGACAAATTAATAGGGAAAAATTAACCTCAGGGGTTTGATATAACTTGAATTTCTAACTGGATACAGTAAAGTGAGGTTACCCACAGCCTTTATCGAGGGTGTGCTATAGGGTTAAACTAATCTCCATTGGTGCTCTCCCCTGCTTGACTCAGGGAGTAATTTTATCAGTATTTCAGGCTCTCTCTGCCAACCCCATTTAATAATGCAGCACCTGATAATTTGTTTATTTTTGTTAATTTAAAAAAAATTTATTAAAGCTTTTTATTTGTATAACATATGTATGAGTAGTTCCCCAGCACTGATCTTTACAAAGTTTTCCATTACAAATTTTACTCCCAGTCCCCTCCCCTCCCCTAGATGGCAGGAAGTCCACTACATGTTAATAATGTTGAAATACTTGACAAGTTGTTGCAGAGAGCCATGTCCATCAGTATTGATCATAATGTAATATTGTTGTTGCTGTCTATAATGATCTCCTGGTTCTTCTCGTTTCACTCAGCATCAGTTCATGCAAGTCTCTCTAGGACTCTCTGAAATCGTCCTGCTGGTCATTTCTTACAGAGCAGTAATATTCCATAACATTCATATACCATAACTTATTCAGCCACTCTCCAATTCATGGGCATCCATTCAGTTTCCAGTTTATAGACACTAAAAAAAGGGCTGCCACAAACATTCTTGCACACGTGGGTCCCTTTTCCTCCCCTAAGATCTCTTTGGGATATAGGCCCAGTAGAAACACTGCTTGGTCAAAGGGTATGCACAGTTTGACAACTTTTTGAGCATAGCTCCAAATTGCTCTTCAAAATGGTTGGATCCGTTCACAGTTCCACCAACAATGTATTAGTGTCCCAGTTTTCCCACATCCCCTCCAACATTCATCGTTATCTTTTCCTGTCATTTTAGGCAATCTGACAGGTGTGTAGTGGTACCTCAGATTTGTCTTAATTTGCATTTCTCTGATCAATACTAATTTGGAGCAACTTTTCACATGACTAGAGATGGTTTTAATTTCATCATCTGAAAATTGTCTGTTCATATCCCTTGACCACTTATCTATTGAAGAGTAGCTTGAATTCTTATAAATATAAGACAATTCTCTATATATTTTAGAAATGAGGCCTTTATCAGAAGCATTAAATGTAAAGATGATTTCCCAATTTGATGCTTCCCTCCTAATCTTGTCTGCATTAGTTTCATTTGTACAGAAACTTTTTAACTTAATATAATCAAAATTATCCATCTGGTGTTCAATTAGGAGTTCCAGATCTTCTTTGGACATAAATTTATTCCATCTTCACAGGTCTGAGAGGTAAACTATATTACATTCCTCTAACTTGCTTACAAAGTCACTCTTTATATCTAGATCATGAACCCATTTAGATATTATCTTGGTATGTGGTGTTAGGTATGAGTCAAGCCCTAATTTCTTCCACACTAGTTTCCAATTTTCCCAGCAGTTTTTGCTGAATAGTGAGTACTTATCCCAAAAGCTGGGGTCTTTGGGTTTATCAAACACTAAATTGTTAAAGTTATTGCTTAGATTATCCTGATAATCTATCCTATGCCACTGATCGATTGCTCTATTTCTTAGCCAGTACCAAATGGGTTTGATGACCACTGCTTTATAATATAGTTTTAGATCTGGTACAGGGAGGCCACCTTCATCTGCCTTTTTTTTCATTAATCCCCTTGAAATCCTTGACCTTTTGTTCTTCCAAATGAACTTTGCTACTATTTTTTCTACATCTGTAAAATAATTTCTTGGGAGTTTGATTGTTATGGCACTAAATAAGTAGATTAGTTTGGGTAGTGTTGCCATTTTTATTATATTCGCTCGGCCTACCCATGAGCACTTAATGTTTTTCCAACTGACTAGGCCTGATTTTATTTGTGTGGAAAGTGTTTTGTAGTTTACTTCATACAGTTTCTGACTTTTCCTTGGCAGATAGATTCCCGAATATTTTATACTATCATCCATTATTAGGAAAGGAATTTATTTTTGTATCTCTTGCTACTGAATTTTGTTGGTAATATATAAAAATGCTGATGATTTATATGGATTTATTTTGTAACTGCAACTTTGCTAAAGTTGTGAATTGTTTCTAGTAGTTTTTTAGAACTCTAGGGTTCTCTAAGTATACCATCATGTCATCTGCAAAGAGTGATATTTTGGTTTCTTCATTACCTACTCTAATTACTTTTATCTCTTTTTCTTCTCTTATTGCTAAAGCTAACATTTCTAATACAATATTAATAGTAATGGTGATAGTGGGCAGCCTTGTTTCACTCCTGATCTTATTGGGAATGGTTCTAATTTGTCTCCATTACATAAAATGCTTGCTGATGGTTTTAAGTAGATGCTACTAATCATTTTAAGGAAAAGCCCATTTATTCTTATACTCTCTAGTGTTTTTAATAGGAAAGGGTGTTGGATTTTATCAAATGCTTTTTCTGCATCTATGGAGATAATCATATGGTTTTTGTTAGTTTGGTTATTAATATAATTAATTATGCTGATAGTTTTCCTAATATTGAACCAGCCCTGCATCCCTGGTATAAATCCTACTTGGTCATAGTGTACTATCCTGGGGATGACTTTCTGTAATCTCATTGATAATATCTTATTTAAAAATTTTGCATCAATATTTATTAGGGAAATTGGTCTATAGTGTTCTTTTTCTGTTTTCACCATACCTGGTTTAGTTATCAGCACCATATGAGTCTCATAGAAGGAATTTGGCAGTATACCTTCTGTCCTTATTTTCTCAAATAGTTTATATAGTATTAGAATCAATTGTTCTTTGAATGTTTGGTAGAATTCACATGTAAATCCTTCTGGCCCTGGAGATTTTTTCTTAGGGAGTTGGTTAATAGCTTGTTCTATTTCTTTTTCTAATATGGGGCTATATAAATAGTTTATATCCTCTCGTGTTAACCTGAGCAATCTATATTTTTGTAGATATTCCTCCATTTAATTTAGATTATCAAACTTACTGGCATAAAGTTGGGCAAAGAAACTCCTAATTATTGCTCTAATTTCCTCTTTATTGGAGGAAAGTTCTCCTTTAACATTCTTGAGACTAACAATTTGATTTTCCTCTTTCCTTTTTCTTATCAAGTTAACTAAAGGCTTATCTATTTTATTGGTTTTTTCGTAGAACCAACTCTTAGTTTTATTTATTAATTCAATAGTTTTCTTATTTTCAATTTTATTAATTTCTCCTTTTATTTTTAGAATTTCCAATTTGATATTTAATTGAGGGTTTTTAATTTGTTCTTTTTCTAGTTTTTTTTTTTAATAATAAGCCCAATTCATTGATCTTTTCTTTCTCTATTTTATGCAAGTAAGCATCTAGAGATATAAAATTGCCCCTTATAACTACTTTGGCCGTATCCCATAAATTTTGGTATGTCGTCTCATTATTGTCGTTCTCTTAGATGAAATTATTGATTGTGTCTATGATTTGTTCTTTCGCCCAATCATTCTTCAGGATTAGATTATTTAATTTCCAATTAACTTTTGGCCTATTTTCTCCTGGCCTTATGTTGCATGTGATTTTTATTGCATCATGATCTGAAAAGGATGCATTTACTATTTCTGCCTTTCTGCATTTGATATTGAGGTTTTTATGCCCTTACACATGGTCAATTTTTGTATAGGTTCCATGGACTGCTGAGAAAAAAGTGAACTCCCTACTGTCTTCATTCAATTTTCTCCATAGATCTATCCTACCCAATTTTTCTAAAAATTGGTTTATCTCCCTACTTTCTTTCTTGTTTATTTTGTGGTTTGATTTATCTAATTCTGAGAGA
>JAJPUD010017029.1:13465-32447 GCA_023553655.1 Myrmecobius fasciatus
CCCCTCCTCAGCACTTTGCTTTTGATGATCCCCTCCCCCAAACAATACTCCATCCTTTAGATCCCTTCCCCCTGTTTTTACTCCTTTCCCCTGATTCTTCTATTTTCCCTTCTATTAGTTTGTCCCTTACTTTTCCTCCTTTTCCTCCCACTTACCTCTAGCAACAGACAAGTTTCTACGTGAAATCAAATGTCTGATATACACTTTTAGAGCCCAACCTGATGAGAGTAAGATTTACACAATGCTCATCTCCCTCCCCTCTTTCTCTCAATTATATTAGGTTTTCTTTGCCTCTTCAAGAGATTTTACCTTGTTTTTACCTCCTTTTTTTAGATCTTATTTTACCACTTTTTCCCTCTTTTCCACAGTATGATAACCTTTCTCCCTCTAGTTTTCTTTTTCATATTATCAAAGTAATATCCAGTTAATTATACCCCCAAACTTTAAGTATCCCATAGTAGAAATAAAGTTCTCAAGAGTCCTTTCCTTTTTACCTTTTATGCTTCTTTTGAGTTCTGGGTTTGGAGGTCGAATTTTTTTGTTCAGATCTGGTCTTTTCACTAGAAATAGGTGAAATTCACCTATATTATTGAATGACCATCTTCTTCCCTGGAGGATAATGCTCATTTTAGCTGGATAGGTTATTCTTGGCTGTAATCCAAGTTTCTTTGCCTTTCGGAATATTTGGTTTCAGGCCCTTAGATCCTTCAATGTGGAGGCTGACACATCGTGTGTGATTCTAATTATTGATCCTTTGTATTTGAATTGTTTCTTTCCAGCTGCTAGCAGAATCTTTTCCTTGGTGTGATAGTCCTGAAATTTAGCCACGATATTCCTTGGGGTTTTAATTTTGGGGTCTCTTTCAGGAGGTGATAGGTGAATTCTTTCAATGGTGATTTTGCCTTCTGATTCTACAATCTCAGGGCAGTTTTCTTTCAGGATTTCCTGGAAGATAGTGTTTAGATTCTTTTTTTCATCATGGCTTTCTGGAAGTCCAATAATCCTTAGATTGTCTCTCCTAGATCTATTTTCCAAGTCAGTTGTTTTTCCTAGGAGATATTTCATATTTTCTTCTAAATTTTCATTTTTTTGTTTTTGTTTGACTGATTCTTGAAGTCTTTTTGAGTCATTCACTTGCATTTGTTCAATTCTTATTTTTAAAGTGTTGTTTTCTTCAGTTACCTTTTTAAGCTCCTTTTGTACCTGGCCAATTTGTTCATTGCACTCTTTTTCCACTTCACTAATTTTATTTTTCAATAAATTGGTGTCTTTATCATATCTCTTTTGGAAGGCTTCTTGCACTAACTTCAGTTTATTTTCCCATTTATCCTCCAGCTCTCTTTTGAGATTCTGTATGCTATCTTCCGGAAAGGCCTTTTGGAAAGGGGACCAGTGATGGTCCTTAATAACATCCTCTGCTGTTTTGTCTAAAGAGCCTCAGGATCTGGGGTCAGCCCTTCTCTGTCTAGATAAAAGCTGTCTATGGTGAGAACTCTCTTTTGCTTCTTCATTTTTTTTTTTTTAGACAGTGTGTATGTCTCTTTAAGGTTCAGAAAAAAGTCGCTAAAGCTCTTTGCCCTGGAGCAATTTGGCGAATTAATTTAAGGTGCTGGGCGGGTGGGGGCTAGGACTAAAACCGAATTACTCCTTAAACAAGGTAAGTCTGCCAGAACACCTGCCCCCAATCAGGGCAGAGTGTCCCAAGTGCCTCAGATAAACTCCAGGTGTTTGGAGTTTGGAGTTTGGAGTTTTTGCCACAATGAGCTGAGTCCCACCCTCACTTCCAGCCTACACCACTCTTTATCCCTGTGTCCCAGTTAGACAAACCTGATGTGAAGTTCTTTAGACATATCAGCAAGCAGTGTCCAAGTATTTCTGAATTCCTTGACTTGAAGATCAGTTCAGAGGCTTATTTTATTGTTGATTTGAGAGATCAGAGGAGATGCAGAGGGTCATGTTTTCACTCCGCCATCTTGGCTCCGCCCCTGCCTATTCCAGCACCTGATAATTTACTGAGGTCTATCAATATAAAAAATACAAGTTTTATTCTTGTTGTTATTTGTCCTTTGTTATTGAAGGCGAACAAGACAACAGGGAGGTAATGCTATGATATGCAAGTGAATTGGATTTAAGTGAGGGAAGGGTATGCAAGGTCACATGCTTTACTTTCCCCCCAGATCTATCTGGATCCATGGGCCAGATATAGATTAGGACGACTGGGGATAGTCCTGGATGCAATGGGAGACCTTGGCCTTTTGACCTAGGGAAACTCATTCCTTTACTACTTTAATCCTTATGAATAGGGTTTAAGCTTAAAGTAATTGATTCTAGTCATTTGACCCACTAGCCTCACTTTCAAGTGCAGATGGATAGAATTACTCCTTTTTGATTGCCTTTACTGAGTTGGATGCCAATCGGCCTGGTTTTAGCCACAAGCTTTAGGGTGGACTCCCATCACTAGACCTTAGGCAGCTCATTTTTCCAATTTTTTGAAGCTCAGAAGGTTACAGTCTAATCCATTGCATCTCCAATATTCTTTCATCTACAATGGGAATAAATAGATATAAGATGGACAGAAGCAATAGTAGGGATGCATGTCTGCCCAGAGAGACTGGGCCACTAATTATTTCTGCTCACTCAGAGGTTTTTAACCACTTTTTGTATATTTGTTATAATATAGAAGGAAAAGAGATAAAATATTAAGACATTTACTTTTTTGAATGCACAAGCCATTTCAGATCTGTAGTGAAGCAAAAATGTGTTTGTTTATCATGTTATTAATAAACTGATGATAGTCAGACAATACTTGTGGATATTCTGAAGTGGAGAAGAGGGTCCTACTTTCCTACATCATCAAGAATTTCCAGAAGCAAGCTAATTTAAGAATGCTTCAGAACTGAACCCTTTGGTTACCACCTTGCTAGACACAATTCTGTGATTCTTATGTCAGAGGCATTCTAGTGTCAGAGACAGTTGATAAAAAGTGAATTTGCTTAAATCCTATCCAAAGACAATCTCAAATGAGACTGAAAGTGAGAGGGAGTAGAACTGAGCTAAAAGCAACTTAGGCCATTTTTTTCATTTAATGACACAAAAGGAGAAAGAGCCAGAAACTGAACTTAGCTCCTAAAACTCCAAATCCAGCATTCTTGATACTGGATCATGATCTCTAAGAAAGAAAAAAAAATAGATAACAATGGACAGATATCTGGAAAGGAGCAACATGTCCAGTGATCAGGAAAAATAGATTCAAGGGCTTTTAATCTCTCTGCCAACAACTCTGTCTGTCTGTCTCTCTTCTCTCTCTCTTTCTCCTTCTCTGTCTGCTTTTCTCTTGGGAAAGAGGAAAGGAGTAAAATATGTGAAATGAGATAGACTTTCTGAGGGAAAGGAATAAGCATTTTCTTAGCTCCATAAAATTCCTATTAAAGTACCTGGCATTGTGTTAAGCAATTTGTAAATATTCCAGTTGATCGTGACAATAGCCCTGCAAGGAAGGATTTTTATTATCTTCGTTTTACAGTTGAGGTAACTGAGGCAAAAAGAAGTTAAGCTAGTCATTCAAGGTCACACAGCCAATAAGTGTCTGTGTTCACATTTACTCTTAGGTCCTGACTGCAGGTCCAGCATTCTATTTACTAAGACATCTAATTGTTTGCTAGATAAACCCATGACTGGAAAAGGAAACTAAGGCTATTCTTAAAATAATCTCTAAATCCCTAAGCATTGTGGAGATCCCAACATCAGTTTTGAAAGTGATAAGTAAAAAGCTACAAAGAGAGTTTTTGACTCTAAGCATCGGCAATTACTATCTAGGGAATTTAAGTTATATAGGAGACATTAGTCTCCAAGTATTTACAGGACTTTGAGGTGGGAGAGAGAGTAGCCTTATTGTATTAGAAGGTAGAACTAAAAGTAAGGCGTGAAAAAATTGTGAGATTTTTTTTTAAATGAGACTTGAAGAAAGGACTTATTAAAATTAGAATGTTCACTAAATTAAAAAGGCTGCTTAGTATAGTAATGGACTTTCTCTAACTGGGATTTGTTATGCAAAGGTTAAAGGATGATATGTTGAGGATGTTGGGGAAGGTACTCTTGTGGAAGATTTACAGAATGATATAATTGTATCATTTTAGTATTATAGAGGAACGTAGAGGTCATCTAGTGCAACCTCTTCATTTTATAGCTGAGAATATATGAGTTTTAGAGAAACGAAATACTAAGTTCACACATATAATATCAGAATATTTTATTTCTTTGGCCCTTTGTTTTATCATCTATAAAATGAAGATTTTATGCAAGATCTTTTCTAAAGTCCTTCTAATTCTAATATAACAATGATAATTTTGTAAAACCATGGTTAGAATAAATTTGCAATTATGGATTATTATGTCAAATTATGCTTATCTGGTTTTCTTTTTTAAGTTGACTCTATATGAATCATTTTTATTTCTAATGTAGTAGAAAGAATGAAATTTGAAATCTGAAGACTTGGTTTAAAGAAAGGATTCCCTTGGTATAAAATCTTAGCTTAGTCATTTGACCTATTTCATTCTGTTTTTTCTCAACTGCTAAATGGGGATAATAATATTTACATTACATATTTCAGAAGGTTCCTATGAGAAAATCACTTTGACACCCTAAAGTGTTATATAAATGTGAACTGGTTTTATTTTCAATATTGTTAACCTGTTTTAATAAATTACTTTTTATTATTAAAATTAAAAAAATAAATGACTAGTCCATTTCCCCTTCCTGGCATTCTTCACAATCCCTACCCTGAACTCCCTGCATTCTTCCAATCCCTCCTCATTCCTTTCAATGAACCAGGCATTGGCACAAGTCTTTGGACCACATAACCAAGACCCTAATTACAAACAATGTTTCAAGAAGAGAGTTTTTAGGAGAGCTGAATTTCTAATTCTATATTTATAAAGTGAAAACAAATGCTATAGACATCCACTGTTCTTTTCTTCGGTTTTGAGAGAGGCTATATATCTGGGGCATTTGGAGGGGTTAGGATTCAGTTTATGCTTTTAATGTAGAAAAAGTTAAGGAGATATTAACAGAGTATATTATCTATCCTTCAATGTCAAACATTGCTTACACACTGAATTAGGAATGCCCTGGGATTAGTTAGCCTACAAAAATGACTTATTTTATGTGGAAATTGAGGTATAGAAATGTCAAAAATTGCTGATATCATTCACATCTCATCTTATATAAATTTGTCCACAATCTTAAATAAATCTTCAATGTTATTCTTGTGAGTTTCTTATATTTCATAGGTACCAGGTAAAATCATGCTCATTTCTCTAGAATCTCTCATTTTTATTCCATGATTTTCTCACTACTTCTTCTGATATTATATGTTCTTGGTGGTTTCAAAAGCACATGGAAATTGAATCCATGTTCCTTCAAAAGTGATTGTCTCAGCAATGCACATAGAACATTTTAAATGGATTAAGATGGTAAGAAATGGAAAGAGCACTGGACTTGGTATCCTCTTAATAAAGGCTCGAATCTTGTCTGTTCTGATTGCTTCTGTGTTCTTGGGCAAATTATTATCCTCTTTGAACATCTTCCTTATATGAGAAAAGAAAAGGAAAAAGGAAGAGCATTGGACTTAATGGACTCTAAAATGTTTTATAGCTCTAAATCTGATTGTGTAATCCTAAGAAAATACCTTGATTTTTGTTGTTGTTATTCAGTCATTTCAGTCGTTTGACCTTTTGTGATCCCATCTGTAGTTTTCTTGTCAAAGATACTGTAGTAATTTGCCATTTTCTTCTCCAGCTCATTTTATAAATGAAAAAACTAAGGTAACTAGGGTTAATGGAATTGCCAACAGTGACACAGTCAGTTAAATGTCTGAGGACAGAATTAGATTCAGATCTTCAGTGGTGTTGGGAGTAACTAGATGGTATAGTTGATAGAGTACTGATCTTGGAATTAGAAAGACTCATCTTCATGAGTTCAAATCTGGTCTTAGATACTTACTAGCTATTGTATAGTTAGCTATTGTAACTCTGGGCAAGTCACTTAGCTCTAAGTCTCCATTTTCTTATCTGTAAAATGATCTGGAGAAATAAACAGCAAACTATATAATATCTTTACCAGAAAGACTCCAGATGGAGTAGCAAAGAAGCAAACATGAAATGATGGAACAAAAGGCTCCTGACCCCAGGCCCAGTGCTCTATGCACTGAATCACCTAGGTACCCCACTTATTATGACATGCAATTAAATGGTAGCATGCTGAGATAGTCAATCAGTACTTATATTTTTGACAGGTCCCAAAAATGAACAGTGAGTTGGACCCAGTTCAGATAGTTGTCTGAAGAACAAGACTAGGTTGCTCTTGGGACATTATGCAGGGCTTTCAATGATCCTAAGTTGTGCCCTGCCACAAAACCCAACATTTGTAACCCCTTAGAGCCTCTCACTATATAGCTGCAAATCATGGAATGCTGTAATTTCAGAGAAATCAATACTACCTACAGGTTATTCAAAGACTAATGGAAAGATGGTTGGGAGGTATAAGTAACTAAGCTTTATTAATTATATCACTAACATAGTTAATAGTTAAAGAAGTTGTATAAGGCATCATCAAGAACATGCATGACAAGAAAAAAATAAGCTTGTTGGTTATTTAGTGAAGACACTGATACCCTCAAAATATTAAAATAATCATAGAAAAACTTCCAGTGATGAATGCAGATATTCTGTGGAATATTCATAGAGAAACATGGAAGAATATCAAAGAATAAAACAGATATACTGTGAAATGTTTATGGAAATCTCACAACGTAAGGCAAGGACGTGCTATGATTGTTAAAATCACTAATGCATTGCTAAACTAGGTACCTAAAATAGAATGTATTGATAGTAACGTTTCACCCATCACTATTGAAAATATTAATTCCATGTGGAAATATGCTTTCTCTCGCTGATAATGGAATTATAAACACATTTTTGGAGTACCACATATTTACCAGTGGGGAACTACCTGTATTCAGATTATAAGCGAAAGATAAAAAAACACATAATATAGATAGATAGATCTTATAATGAATTTGGACATATTTCAGAATAATTTTGACTTTCTACTGGAACATGTGAGCCAATAAAACTCATTGTCATGGAAGATAGAGTGGAATAGTATCTAATCTTTTAGATCATTTCTATTGCAAAATAACTTCTGCTAAAGTTCAAATTTCTTATAATTTACTTCATTTCTAAACTACTGAAAATATTTGCCAAATCAGAGGAGTTTCTTCTTGACATTGGGAGTAGAAAGGTTCTACATAGATTGTTCTGTTACAATGAGAATTACAAACACCTCTCCAAGTACCATGCTATACAAAGGCAATAAAGACCATAGGGTTTGTGGGAGAGATTGAGTTATTGGCAAAATGCTCAAAAACTTCATCAATGTCATAAAATAAAGGTTGGAGCCCAATGAAAAATGATAACAAAATTTTATACCTGTTAAATAGTTAATATAGTAGCATTACAATAAATAACCATACCCCAGGTTTCACACTTTCTGTTGCCTTGGGCGACTGACCTTCCAAGAATCAGGCTGATGAAGTCCTGTAAATATTGGTCAGGCTACAACTCTGAGTCTTGGGGGCTGATGGAAGATCGAAGTGTAAACCAGGGGAGCCAACCCTCTTCAGCCCCAAACTCCTCTAGTACTCGAAGACAAACTATAAAAATAACAAGTTGCCTTAACAAAGTCATGAAGTTTCCTTGTGGAAGTAGGCCACAGAAGCACTGTAGTTTATTAGTTATTGTGAAATAGTACAGTTTTTGGTTATTTCATCTTTTTCTCATGGAAGAAGTCATGGATAAGCAAACTACATATTCTAGTTTTGTTCAAAATATTTCCTAATAATTCAATCATATTGGAAAAATTTGAGGTTTTCAAATAAATGTTATAATAGGATTAACTATATTTATCTCTAAAGGATAAAATACTTTAAGAAACTTAGACAACTTAAAACAAGGCTGGTTTCACATATATAATTTACCTCTGACTGTTCTCATTAAAAGGAAATAAAATGATGCACTACATAAGTTAAAACATTGAAAGTGGTTTAATATGAAAGTGTGGGCAGAGAAAGGTTCCTATTTTATTATATTACACTTAAGAATAATTAGCATCATTTATCCCTAGGGTACAGTCACCAGGGCTTTCATCTAGGACAGCCATATGTAAGAGTATGGGTGGGTTTCTTCTCTACAGCCTGTTCTTTGTCTGCTGTCTTTATATACATAAAGTTCTCTCCACTCCATTGCCCCAAACTATATACATCTCTTTGGAGGCTTAAATTCCCCCATGTCCATATCTTTGTAGCATCCAATACCTTCTCAGCTTTTGGAGGTCCTGGGGCAAGAACTGAGCTTGAAATCTCTTGTGTATGGCTCAGGCCTTTATCTGAAAGATTGAACCTGACAATGGAAAAGTGCATTCTGTACCTTTTCATTCTCTTCAGTACAAATCCAGGGAACTCCATTGAGCTGAATTTGTCTCAAGTACCAAAATTCCTAGTTACAATTCTTAGAATAAATATTTTTGTTTACTCTCCCTTTCTTATAGAAACAGTTCTAACTGTACCTATATCCTTTCCTAATCATCCTTGGGAATAGTTCATTTCTGTTTTTAGGATTGTGCTCTATTTGTTTATTGCCTTTTGCATGAAATCTTCATTCATTTTTTAATAAAATGCCTTAGAGAAATAATCTAATTCTGTACTGCCACCCTTTTACCCCTTTCTAATATTCCATCACTTAAATAACTAAAGGTTATATAGAATTAATAATTAGGAAATTATGGATATATCAAGAAAGTTAATTTTGCATATTATTTCCTATGTCGTTTCCTAGAAAAAATGATGCTATAAATGAACCACTGACTAAAGGAAATGGATTGATTTATAACATGGATGAATTTGGAAGAAAACATATGCATGGCAATGCCAGGCATTTTGTATCTTTACTTTTTTTTTCCTTCTTTCCTTTTCTTTTTAGATGAATCTAGGATGAATTGAAGCAGAGAGAAGAAAACCATGCATCACTAATAGAGTGAACCAGAGTGATATCTGCTCTTCTGTTGCTTAAATACTCTGTCTAGACACATTAGGCTCTAATTTCATTTTCATCATTCTGCAGTCTTCAAGCTGTGGCACTCCAGGAGAAGATGCCTGCTGTATCCTCATCATTTAACACAAATTGAACAAGACACATAGATAGCGATATTTGCCATGGGCTCTATCCGAAGAGAAGATTCTGTGGCAATGACACTAGAACAAAAGTTTCTAAAGGTAGGCTAAGGACTTGGGACATATTATGCTAAAAACCAAATCTCTCTTCCCTTACTTCCATTCACTAACTAACTGCAGAGTACATGATGTAAGTAGGAAGGGTACAGCTGCCCATCCTCCACCTTTTGACACCCTCCCATTTCCATTGCCAGACCAGCTTGGCTTCCTTCTGTTGGGTCATCGCTTGTCATCTGGATTTCATTTGCTTCAAACTGATTCACAGAAATGTACCTGCATATTAACTAGACTGGATAAGGTGCCAAAACACACATATAATCTATCTCTTTTGAAGCAGAGTTAGTATGAATTTATCGGACACTCCTATGAAAATAGACATTATAGATATGATTTGTTATGTATTCATTGCATTGTTGTATATTCATTTCATCTTACAACAATCTTAAAAATAGTTCCATAGTTATAATAAATATTACCTACATTTTATTGAGGAGGAATTGGGGAATTTGAGACATCAACAGCAAATGAGGGGAAAAACCAGCATAAAGCCCTAAGTCTTTTGTTGTCACTACTCTAGGTCCCTGGCAAATTAAAGAGAACTATTCTGAGATACTTTGAGGATGAATACCCTGAAATTTATGCCTTAAAGAGTATTTCTTTCTTTTGTCTTCTCTCTTGTTTCTTCTTCTCTCTTCTCTCTTCTTTCTTCTTTCTTCCTTCTTCTTTATTCTTCTTCCTTCTTTGTTCTTCTTCCTTCTTCTCTATTGAGTAAGAAATGTTTAGAAAGTAGAGTTTTTGCTTGTTTGTTTGTTTTGGTGATACATAATGTGCTGAATCTTCAATTGTTATTGTTGTTGTTTGATTGCTTTGATATCTGTCATCCAGGAAAATAAGAGGAATATACTTGCCTGTTTGTACAATCAACAAACCATGCTGGATCATACTATAGTCTTATATATTCTGCTTGACCTCTCTCTTCCCCTCTCCAAAAAGTTTTTCTATATCTAAATTTCTTCCTTATTCTTGACAAGGTCAACAGCTTAGAAAATTTCTTTGGCAAGAAAGTGCCTATTTCTTCTATATAAAAGGAAAAATTGTTTCAGACAGCTGATTGCCTACTTGATTAAGTTCAGATACAATGAGAAAATTGCAATAAAGCACTCCCAAATATTTCTCTATTTTCTCCCATATGCCCTATCAATACTAACCATGAATTGTCTTTTGATTTAAATTTTAATTTTCCTTTGGCCCAAAACAAACATATCTCAGAATCATTAAGATAGAAAATACAAAAAGATTTGACACAACATTAACCAATGAAATTTCAAGGAATATTAGTTTTATTCTTTTCTTATTACACTTATTCCTTTTCCCAACAATGTTGAGCCAATATAATTTAAAAAAACAAACAACAACAACAACAAAAAAAACAACTTTACATTCTGTCTGCAATTCTATGATTACTATCATAATGCACTGTTGGCTCATAAAAGTCTCTAAGTCTAGCCCTCTGAATTCACTTTTTACTTTATTGTTAGGCTTTGGGAGCTGAGAACTCCCTGATCTGGTTGCTAGCTAGTATGCCTCTTGGCTATCAGTATATCTGAGTTTACCCTTTCCAACACAGTGTTCCCAAGAGAGAAGAAAATCCAAAATGATAAAGTAGGCTGCTTGATATCTGTTCTATGATTTCTAAAAAAAACAGACTTTCTTACTAATGTATATATAAAAAGCCTGGTCAGTTTTTTGTTGCACTGATATCTAGAACAAACATTATTCTTTCTTGTATATAGTACTATAAAATTCTGCAGAGGGAAGTACTGTTCAGATGAAATATATATATAATATAGAAATAGCATAGGTTAGGGGCTAGACTGAAGCTTTTGTTGGTCTAAGAAAGTCCCAGAGTAGGAAACTTTCTCTACCAATGCAAGTAAACATGTTCTTGGTACCATATAACCTTAAAAAGGTGCTTAGAAAACACATGAATTAATTAACTTTTCCAAATTATTGCAGTCAGTATTTGTCAGGGGCAGAATTTGAACCCACATTTTCCTGGTTTTAATGTTTTGTTTCTTCATTATGCCAAACTACTTTTTAGACCTTATCGAAAATCATTCAAAACTGATACTTATTTGAGATGTGGTTTTTACATGTGGCTTCTTTTAGATGTTCTATATAAAGTTCTATACAGACACTGAGTTGAGAAAGAAACCAAGCTTTGTAGACAGTTTTCAGCCTTCCTTTAGACCACGCAAATTGCATTGTTCATAAAATTTATATTGATTCTATAGTAGCCTAAGGTTTGGTTGCAGATAATAGAGGAAAAACTCAATATTCAACAATATTTTTTTTTGGAAAAACTGAAAAGCAGTGTTCATAAAGTATGTATAGTTCAACATTTTACACTATATTCCAAGTTAAGCTCTGAAAGAATACATGACTTAGACACAAAGGGTAGCATCATAAACAAATTAGAATGGCATGGAAGAAATTATTTGCCTATACGATGGATAGAAAAGAGTTTACAACCAAAGAAGGTTAACAGGACCAAATAAAATAAAAGGAACGATGTCAATTATGCAAAATTAAAAATTTTAGGCACAAACAAGATTAATGCAGCTAAAATAACAAAAGCAGGCAAATAGGAAGAAAAAAGTCTTTGCATTAACTTTCTCTAATAAAGATTTTATCTTTAAGATATGTAATTTCTTATAATTTTCCAGAGTACTATCCAATTAGTAAAGAAACAAATGTACTTTTCAGGAAAGTAATGCAAGTTTTCAAAGCCATGTTAAAAAAAAAACTCTAATTCAGCAATGATTAGAAAATGCAAATGAAAACAACTAGAGACTCTACCTTATATCATAAAGATTGATAACATTAACAAAAAAGAGGTAAATGACAGATGTTGTTGAGTTGGTGAGAAGAAAAATACAATAATGTGTTCTGGGTGAGGCTGTGAACTATTTTAAACATGACAGAAAGAACTTTGGAACAGTGATCTAAATGTTATTAAACTGTATATGCCCTTCAACCCACCAATAACTATATATATATATGTATATATATATATACACATATATACATATATATGCTAAAGAGATAGAAAAAGAGGGAAAGAAGCCATGTGTGTTAAAAAAAAAAAACGTAGCAGCATTTTTGTGACTGCAGATAATTAGAAATTGAAAGGATGGCTATAAATTTGAGAATGACTTGACAAACTATTATACATAAATATGTTAAAATATTATTTTACTATTGTACTGAGTATTATTGTGCTATATTGTACTGTAAGATGTACTATAAGAAATGTAGGTATCAGAGAAATCTAGGAAGATTATGTTACTTGATGTAGAGTGAAGTAAACAGAACTAATGAAACAAATTATACAATGAAAATAATATGATAAGATAAACAACTTTGAAAGCATTAGTGCAGAGTACAGTTATAAATTGAAGAAAAGAATTTTCAACACCCAGAAGCTGTGAGTAATTCCTTTGCTACTTTTGTTCTCTATGTTTGAGGCAACTTTCCCTGGACACTACATGCACTTGCAGGATGTCCTTTTGGGGTCTGGAAGGGCAAGGGAGTTTAGTGTCAAGTACTCTTACAGTAAGTACCACATTAGTACAAACTAAGTTTTCTAAAACTGTTAGTTGACCAAATGATTTTCAGCTGAAAATTTTGAGGGGAAAAACACTTATAGGGTCAAGCTAATGTGATTAAGTAACCATCCTATATTGCACTGGGTCTAAATCTAGCCAAACCTTGGGACCCAACTTTTTTTTCCCCTGAGGCAATTGGGGTTAAGTGACTTGCCCAGGACCACACAGCTAAGAAGTGTTCTAGACCAAATTTGAACTTAGGTCCTCCTGACTTTAGAGCTGGTGTTCTATCCACTGCGCCACCTAGCTGCCCTGACCCCACTTCTTTTTGAGAGCAGTAGTTGGGAATGAGGATCCTCAGAGTTTACATAGCTTACATAAGGAAAAACTTAATTTAAAAAATTGCATCTAAAATTCAGTGATTATATAATTTAGATATACATTCATTATCTATTATTAATCCTTACATCTAATATTTATCAAAACCCTATTCAAGACTAGCTATTTAAGTGAAACAAACAAACAAACAAAAAAGGCTGAGCACCAGGTAAATGATTTCCATTACAATTATAGTTCTACCTTCATAATTTAAATTTGAAATTAATATACTAGACTGGTACTTTGAAAAAATTCCCTAACTTATTAATGAAACTAACTTCTGATTCCTGAAAATTAAAACATCTGTATGCCCTAATAGAAATATTTTTCTATGTAGAAAAATATATTTCTTCTAGTTAGGTCCTTTGTTCCACAAATATTGCTGCATCCAAACAAATGAAGAGCTCTATTAATTACTGTCTGGCAATCTTCACTCTGACATCTCTATCATATATGCCTGTTGGTAAATAAGCAAGGGTAAATTTTAACTATGCTGCCAAAGCTTGTGAATCAAATTGTTCTGTGTCAACCTTAATCCTGTGTTGGAGCTGTGAAATCAGGTAGGACTGTGTATTAAAAACCTTAGACCAATTATCACATATGTTGCACAGCTCTTCCTAATTCTTTTTACTTTCAAAGGTTCCTTAACAAATTATTTGGTTTCAAACTACATGACTGACATTTATTAGCTTGTAAAGAGGAATATTGATGATTGAATTCTATAGCAGAATGCAGAACATTTTATGAGGAGGAAGAAATGGAAAATGGACAGCAGCTTCTATTTCATTCTAATTTTCATGTAGCAAGGAAAACCCATCATTCATAATCCCATATTCCCATAACATTAATATTTAATAGGTCACTGCATAGGATTAAGATAGCTTGATGCACAAGAAATCTAGAGCCAAAGAGTATAAAATAAACTGCTTAAAAGAATTAGAAAACATTTCATGATACTCTGCAATGCAAAAGTAAATACAGGACACATGTGGGGGCATTACCTATTGCTTCTCAAACCATTCTTCCTATGCTTGCAGTCCACTTTGGTATTTAAAACAATCATTGCCTTTCTCTATGTGATTCCTTTTTCCTGCAAATCACAAAAAATCATTTTCAACTGGCATAACTATTTGAGTTGACTTGGGGTTTTGAAGTTTTCATATGTATAGTTAATAACTGACTTTAGAACCTAATTAGCAAAATAATTCTTTAAAAAGGGATGCTATCAGATGGAAGCTTTTTCTCTCAAGCTCCATCACTCACACAGCCTTAGAGAGCTCCACCCCCCATGATGGATTTCCCAACAGCAAACTGTCCACTCTCCTTTTACCCCTCAATTATATTGAATATGCCTTTTGGTACCTTTTCTGAGTACACAAATTACAAATCATAGCTCTGTTGACAGTATGCCACCAATCTCATTAGAATGAAGGGTTCTACCATAACTATTTTTCACATAACACCAGTAATATGACATCTAGTTAGTGCAGATTCATAAGTAAATTATTAACGAATCAGAAGTATAGCCACTGCTGCATTATGAACATTAATATGAGAGGGTCATCCACCATACATGTAATAACTCTCTTGAAGATTCCTGTAGTCTCTGATAGTCTTAGAATATTACTTCAAGAACTATATCTTGCCTAGGATGAAAATTTGGAAAGTGGGAACCAAATATATTATCTTTATCAACTTTAAATTTGGAGGTCTGCTGGTAAAAGTAGAGACTTATTTTGTCCTGCTTAGCCTCTTTGAAATAGCAGTATTGTTTTTATATAAATCTGTGCCTCTGAGAGATGATAGTTTTCTGATAAGAATGGGGAGACTCAGTTCAATTCAATAAATATGTATGCAGTTCCTATCAAGTGTCCTTAGCATGGAAGAGAGAGAGAGAGAGAGAGAGAGAGAGAGAGAGAGAGAGAGAGAGAAGGAGAAGGTAAAGAAGGAGGAGGAGGAGAAGGAAGAGGAGGAGAAAGGAAGAAAGAAAAGAAAATTCTTTCCCTATAAGCTTATATTCTTTTGGAATGGGATACAGTATTCAAGTACTATACAAGGAATATGCAAAATAATGAAAATTAGTTTCAGAAGGGAGAGAATGCTAAGACCAAAGTAAACTTCTTATATGAACTGTTCTTTTGTTAAAAAAAAAAGCTAGATATTAAATGAGTGATGATAAGGAGAAAGTTTATCCTAGAAATGGAAATTCATTGGTACAAAGATATGGAAAGAGACAACTAGAATGTTTGTACAATAAACAAATTGAAGACCCTTTTAACTAAAATGGAGACTGAGAGGGAAAGAAATATGAAATGAAGATGGAAAGCTAGGTAGGAAGCACAATATAAAGGGCTGTAATTGAAAACCTGAGTAGTACACACCTGTCAGATTGGCTAAAATGACAGGAGATGATAATGATAATTGTTGGAGGGGATGTGGGAAAACTGGGACACTGATACATTGTTGGTGGAACTGTGAACGGATCCAACCATTCTGGAGAGCAATTTGGAGCTATGTTCAAAAAGTTATCAAACTGTGCATACCCTTTGACCCAGCAGTGTTTCTACTGGGCCTATATCCCAAAGAGATTTTAAAGGAGGGAAAGGGACCCACATGTGCAAAAATGTTTGTGGCAGCCCTTTTTGTAGTGGCAAGAAACTGGAAATTGAAAGGATGCCCATCAATTGGAGAATGGCTGAATAAATTATGGTATATGAATATTATGGAATATTATTGTTCTGTAAGAAATGACCAACAGGAGGATTTCAGAGAGGCCTGGAGAGACTTGCATGAACTGATGCTGAGTGAAATCAACAGAACGAGGAGAATATTATACACAGCAACAAGACTATATGATGATCAATTCTGATGGACATGGTTCTCTTCAACAATGATGTGATTCAAACCAGTTGTTCAGCGATGAAGATAGTTATATACATCCAGAGAGAGGCCTGTGGGAACTGAATGTGAACCACAACACAGCATTTTAACGCTTTCTGTGAATATTTCCATGCATTTTGTTTTCCTTCTTAGGTTGCTTTATTCTTCTTCTCTTTCTAGAGCTGATGTTTCTTGTGCAGTAAGATAACTGTATAGATATGTATACATGTATTGGATTTGTCATATAATTTATCCTATTTAGCATGTATTAGATTACCTGTCATCTAGGGGTGGGGGTGGGGGGAAGGAGGGGAAAAGCTTGGGAAAAAAAGTTTTTGTAAAGTTCAATGTTGAAAAATCACTCATATGTTTTGTAAATAAAAAGCTTTATATTAAAAAAAATAATAATAAATAAATAAATAAATAATAAAAAAAGAAAACCTGAGTGGTTAGTCCATTATCCTAGAGGAAATGAGGAGCCACCAAAGACTGTATAGATGTTTGGCAGCTATGGCAAGGAGGAGTGGAGGAGGGGTGGTAACTGGGGACAGAAAAAAGCTTGTCTATTTATCTGGGAGAGAAGTAAGAGATACAAAGGGGCCTTTTAACTCTGTGTGTGCAGGAGAGCCCCAAATAAATTCATTCACTTTCCATTTGGACTCCTGTTTTCTATAATTGAAATTATAAGATAATGTCTGATTTTCTTTCATGGTTTGGAGAGTGAGTCTGCATGTATTTACAGAATATTAGGCTGCATATATTTATACAAAGGTGGAAATTATCTCCCCTACTCATTGTGGGGGGTGGAATCAATCATTAGAATTATTTTGGCTCAGCTGAGACTATTCTGTACCATTTTCTATTGAGGCTTAGGAGAGAAAATGAAGCAGAAATAACCTTTCATATTCACAAATCATATTGTTCCTTGTCCATTTACCAGGTAAGTAGGCTGGACTGATGCTTTCACTCCATTTATCAGGTAGTATGCTGAAACACTATCTCATAGTCTTTTAAAAATGTATTAGTTAAGTTTCCTCTGTTCACATTAAGGGATGTGAGGCAGATGGTTTTTACCTGGAATTCTTATTAATTTTCTCAAGATACCTAAATATATCCCCTTCACCATAAAGGGAAAATAGATGCTGTTGTTCACTCATTCCTAATAAAGTCTTATTAAACTCTCAAATAAGATTTCAAAGCAGAAGTGGAGAAACAGAGCCCAGTTTTTCAGACTTTGATGTCAATCCCATGAGTTTTCTTTCCAACTAAAGGCCAGGGGCATCCTGCCAAACTTGTAAACTTAATGTAAACTGACAAGGTGATGTGAAGAAAAGAAAATAGCCACGTGGAGAGAGCAGACTTTAAATTGATAGAGGTAGGAAGTCTTACATATTTATAGATGAAGAAAATTGCTCAAATTACATTTTTTTTCTACTGTAGAGCCTTTATTGGAGTGGAGGGAAGGGAATTTTTTTCTCATTTTTGGCAATTTTTCAATAAGAAAATCCATTTTGGGGGTTACTTATGCCAAGCTTGCAGGACATTGTCCTGAGACCTGCCCTTTGCACCACTCCCTCAACCTTTTGCAGTTTTACTGTGATATGTGGGGAAAGGGAAAGGAGGTAGCTTCTGACACAAATGAAGATGTCTGGGCTAGCTGGGGACTAAAAATGACCATGCTCTCATAATTAGCTAACAAAATCCTCCCCTCATCAAAGCAAATGAGTGAGGGTGATACCTTCTGCCAGAGGCTTCTTTCAGGCTGCCTTTTGATATTTCTTTGTCTCTGGTAGGACTGTTCAAGAGAGCATTTTAATTTGTTTACAGATAAATAATTTTTAAAAATACTAGTGTGTCTGTGGGAAGCAGTGTAGAAAGTAACTTAATGTAAATTTTCTCAGGCCCCATGAATGATAGCAGCTAACATTTATATTGGGCTTTAAGATTTATAAACTTTCACAGACATTATCTCATTTGAACCTCCCAACCCTTTGAAGTAAATTTTATAACTTCTAACAACTTGCAGGTGTAGTACCTGGATGGTGGAGTGGATAGACTTCTGGACTTAGAAAACCTGAATTTGAATAAAGGATCTTAAATACTTACCAGCAGTAAGACTCTGGGCAAGTCCTATAAGTTCTCAAACTCTCAGTTTCTTCATCTGTCAGATGATGAAAATGATAGCCCTTGTCTCACAAAGTTCTAGTGATAATTAAACAATTCATAAAGTCATCCGCAATCTTAAATTGTTTACATTATTGTAAGGAAACTGAAGCTCACAAAAGTTGAGGAGGTGACCAGGATGATACAGATCGTAAGCACCTGAGAAAGAATGGAGGCCCCATCTTTCAAACTCTAAATTCAATACTCTATTCACACACCCTGCTGCATTTTATAGTCCTACTTCATCCCCAAATGAATGAGCACTGAGACTGCAAACAATCCTTTGAGATTTCATAAGAAGGGCAAAGTCAGAATCAGAAAATCCAGTATTTCAGTTTTTTTCTGAGGTTCCTGTATATTCTTATATACACATTTATCTATGTGTTTGTAGCCATTTTTAGATTCAAATTTTCCTTGTCTTTCTACTTCTCTTATATGAATGCCTACAGGATATACATATATACATACCTATATACATACATGTCTATGTATGAGAAAGGGAAAGAAAGAAACAGACAGAGACAGAGACAAGGAATCAGAGATGAAAGAGAGAGAGAGAAGAAAAGAAGAAGAAGAAGAAGAAGAAGAAGAAGAAGAAGAAGAAGAAGAAGAAGAAGAAGAAGAAGAAGAAGAAGAAGAAGAAGAAGAAGAAGAAGAAGAAGAAGAA
>JAJPUD010017030.1:13345-32447 GCA_023553655.1 Myrmecobius fasciatus
TTACAAAGTTCTCCCTGACAATCACATCCTGTGAACTGGTGGGGAATCTCATAAGAATTATGAGTGATGGGGGGGGGAGATACAGGCAACTATGTAGGGTGAATCCCTTTGAAGTGACATATGTGAATCTCTTCCAGGTGTCTTTGAGAATTTCAGGCTCATGGGGACAGGGTAAGATCTAACCCCACTGGGATATCCTTATTCCAGGGTCCTAGAAGGGGACTGCTGCCCTGATACAGCTCAGGCTTCTGGGCTAGCCAGGAGCAGAGATCACTGAGCCTACCCCTGAGCAGAAGTCTCCTTGCCTGGGCTGCTTTGCATGGCTCACTCCCAGCACAGGAAGTTCTCTGCTGAGAGCAGCTATAATAAGGCAGCTGGGGAGGAAGATGCTGGGCAGCTCAGAGCTCAGACACAAAGAAATGGGGTCCCAGGCTCAGATGCTCTTTCTCCTGTTGGTCTGGATCCCAGGTGAGTGAGGAAGAGCAGAGAGAAGCCTGTCTTTTGTCCCTCCGGGCAGAACTGGGAAGGGATGAGATTCTGAGGGTCAGAGACTAATTTTCTTCTGTTTATGATTCCAGATGTCAAAGGGGCCATTGTGCTGACCCAATCTCCAGCCTCCCTGGCTGGGTCTCCAGGAGAGAGAGTCACCATGTCCTGCAAGGCCAGTCAGAGTATTAGTACTAGCATACACTGGTACCAACAGAAACCAGGCCAGGCTCCTAAATACATCATCAAATATGCTTCCACCCTCCTGCCTGGAGTCCCTGCCCGGTTCAGTGGCAGTGGGTCTGGGACAGATTTCTCCCTCACAATCAGCAACATGGAGGCTGAGGACACTGCAGTCTATTACTGTCAGCAGAGTAGTAGCTACCCTCTCTCACAGTGATACAGCCCCGAACAAAAACCTGCCCATCAGCTGCTGAGGGAGAAATCACTGTCCCAGGGGCTTCTTCTTCCCCAAAGCTTGTGTGCATTGGGTAGAGGTTTGCAGATCTCAGAAGAAGATGCTGGGGCTGTGACAAGCTCTGACCTTGATTTCTTTCCCAGCTAAGTATCATGGAGTGACACAAACTAATTAGATGATGCCCCAAAGGTGGGTTTCTCTAAGCCATACCTGATCAGGAGTTCCCTTTCCAAATCCTCACCAAGTGTTCTCATTGCCTTTATTTGGAGACCTCCAGTGCAGGAGGACTGGCTGTTCTCCCTGGAGGGAATTTGGTGCTCTGGTGAATAGTCATGTTGTTAGGAAGACCTGAGTTCAAATACAGTTATTGCTTCCTCTAATACTACCACCAGTTACCTTTCTACATAGTTCCTATTGTCAGGGAGTCTCTGTTTAAGTCTAAAGTTGGCCTCTCTGCTCATCTTTCTGTTCTTTGATACCAGACAGAACAAGTCCCACTCCTTCCTTGTCAAGCCCTTTGAATGCTTGCAGGAAGGTACTACATGCCCCATATTGGTCCTCCCCAAATCTCAGCCTCCCTGGTTCCTTCAGACAACTTTCCTGTCTATGGACCTCTGGCCCTTTGGCCATCCTGGCAGCTTCATTCTGTCTGGACACCAGCCTGCCTTAAGCCATTCTCCAATGGGGAACCCAGGAGGGAAAGCATTTTGAGATGATTCTAATCTCCTCTTTAATTTTCAGAATTTTTACTTTGTAATTTAGTTGAAAATTTTTGATTTATTATTATGTACATTTTTAATTACATAACCAATTCAATGATTTGATCTTTCTGTCTTATTTTTTTTTTTTTGCTTTTTGCTGAGGCAATTGAGGTTAAGTGACTTGCCCAGAGTCACACAGCTAGGGAATGTTAAGTGTCTGGGACCATATTTGAACTCAAGTCCTCCTGATTTCAGGGCTGGTGCTCTATCCTCTGCATCACCTAGGTGCCCCTAATGCTAACCTTTAAAACAGAGCATGAATGAGAAAAAACCCAGTGACACTGTGTTTTGTGATATTTAAATATGTCCAGATTCGCTCCTATAAATGATGCTCTCAGACTCAAATGAAAACAAAGTAAAAGTTTAATTATAAAATGCACGGTATGGACAGTGTAGATTTACACAGACAACAAGACAAGACAATAATAACTAAAATTAAACCAATAATAATTGAGATAGATAGAGGAAGAGAATACATCACCAATTCAAGGGAACCTCAAAACTCAGGTGGCTGGGAGCCCTGTTTCAGCCTCAACAGCTTGAATTGGGAAAAGATTTTCCCGGGTGAAGCGTCCTTCCCACGGGTGAGACTCAAAAGTTTACCGGGAAATGGAACTTCTTATATATGTTTTTAGACAAAGAAGGCTCTATGCCAAGGATTACTGCATACATGTCTAGTCATGAGGGGTGTGTGTGGGGGAAAGGAGTTTTGTTTGAAATCTGGGTTGACTCGCCCCTGATCCCTGAAGCTTGGCGCATCTGTTATTAAGTGCATATGTTCCAAGGGGGAGCCACTCTCCTGGAACATAAACAATTCTAGGAATGGCTAGTTCCTCGTTCTCTTGCCAAGAACATGCAGGGTCCATGGAGCAGTCAGACCCTCACGAAATACAGAACTCTGGCCTACTTTATTTGAGTGAACTTATTTTTAAATAAGATTTTTCCAATTCTTATTCACACTGTAAGATAAAAACAGAGTCCATTCAGTAGCTTTCCTCTGAAATATGTCTATGTACTTTTTATCCATCACTTCTCTATCAGGAGGTGGGTAGCATACTTCATCATTGGTCTTCTGGAGACATGATTGTCTTGGTCATTACACTGAACAGAATTGTCTCTGTCATCTTTATTGAATTCTTACCCAGATTGTGCCCTCTAACCTGGAGTTCCCTTCAGGATTTCTGTCCCAACCTCTCTTTTCTTCTCCCTCTATATCACTTCCCTTGGTGACATCATCCACTTCAATGGATTGAATTACCATTGCTTTGATGACAATTCACAAATCTACTCCTATGTCTCTGCCACCCTCCAAACTTTTATCTCCAACTGCCTTTCAGACATCTTAATTGGAAGTCCAGTAGATCTCAAAGTCAACATGTCCAAAAAGGAATATACTGTCTCCCCCCTCAACCTTTCCCTCACTTACTTTTCCCAGTCCTGTATAGGGCAGCAGCTGTCTTTAAAATTCTTCTCTCACCTAGCAGGTAGGATTCATCATTATCTGCCATTGCCTCCTCACATCCCACATCTGAGCTGGTTCCCCTTTCCAACATCTCTCAGACAAGGCCCCTCTTCTCTAACACTGCCATCCACAAAGTGCAGGTCCTTATCCCCTAGGTACATTGCCTGCCTCCTCTCCCCATTCTAATCCATCCTCCATTCATTTAACACTGTGATTTTCCCTAAAATTCTAATCTGACTGTGCCATTCTTCCTTCCCAATAAATTTCAGTGGCTCCTTATTGCCTCTAGACTCAAACACCAACGTTCTGTTACTCAAAGTTTTTCAGAACCAAGCACCCTCCTGCCTTTCCAATCTTCTTTCACCCTGATTCTCCAACATAAATACTTCAGTGCAATGACACTAGCCTCCTGAATGAGCCACAAATTGACCTCTCCATGTGTTGGATCTTAATATTTTCTCTGATTGTCCCTGGAATCCACACTTCTTTATGAATTATAAATCCTTGCCCAAAACTTGCCTTTGTGTAATATCCTGTATAAGACATTCTGTTTCCATTATGAATCAGAGAGAAAATGAGGGATGGGAAATTACAGGAATGACATTTGAACCAGTAGCACAGATCCTTTCTAGACATTGAGCAAATAACTTCATCTTCTCTGTTTCCTCATCTCTAAAATGAGGTGGGAAGGGGCTGAAATCTACCTCCTCTTTCCCCCTCTTCTTCTCTTCATCTACTTTTATCCCTAAATTCCCTCTGGACACTGTCAAATGGTATCTTTAGCTGGCCTCTTCCTTAATCTGCTCTCTCTCTCTCTCTTTGTCTGTCTGTCTGTCTCTCTCTTTCTCTCTCCCATCTCTCTCTTTCTCTTTTCCCCTGCTCTCTTTCTCTCTCATAATAAACTCCTTTTTGCTTTTTCTTACTCTGAGAGTCTCTGATTGTTTTGTGGTCAATACTGCCCTACACATTTTGATACTAATTTATGTCATGAAGATGTTGTTGAGTGTTACCTGCAGTAGCAAAGTAACCATACCTGTTTCATTCCCCTATTATCTGCTAAGGAATAGCATGCTATCATTGTTTTATCAACAGTTAACCAGCTGAGGGGACGTAGTATATGAGCCTATAGCAGCAGTCATTTCTCAATACAAATAATTCAAGTAACTTCAATTCCAACTTAAATCTACCAGTATTATATGAACATACACCTAAATTACACAAATATAAAAATCTTCAAATTCAAATTCAAATTCTATCCCATCAAATAGGGATAGCTCCACTCCTTTAGTCAATAATTCTTCAATTAAGGGAATTGAAAAATCCCTTTTTAAAGGCCATATGGTTTATTTATAGAGCACAATGGTTTATTTTGCTTTCTCACTCCCTGACCTTCAGGCTTTATCCCATTGGTCTAAAGGGAATAGAAGCAAACAGGTTTGAATAATTTTAAAATTAGTGAGAACTACAAAAAAGAAATATGGAAAAAGTTGTGTGGATATGCAGTTGCTGAGGCTAACTGAGATGAATTGGGCTGTCAAGTTATAAAGAGAAGATAAGTGGTTATAAGTGTTTTAAATTAGAGTTGAGCTATTATGAAAGGAACATTTGTCTTTTTTTCCTAGATCTAAAGCTGAGAACCTTTGTATTGGTGTTTACCTCCATGTTAATAAAATTGTATTCTCAAAAGTTCAGTCAAAACAAAACAAAAAAAATGCTAAATCATAGACTTCACTTTTATATGTCCTGCTTTTCTGTACTCTTTCATTCTGTACTACTTCATTCTGTACAGAATGAAGAAGTTATGCCTTGAATAAAAATCTGTGTACCTTGTATCCATCACTTTTTTGCCAGAAGGTGGCTAGCACACTTCCTCATAAATTTTCTGGAGACATGATTATCTTGATCATGATATTTTCAGAGTTTTCTCTGTCATCTTTGCTGGATCCTTATCCAGATCTTGCCCGCTAACTATAGGTGCTCTTGGGGTTCTGTCCTGGCCACTCTTCTTTTCCCCTTCTATATAATTTCATCTGATGACATCATCAGCTCCCCCTGATTTAATTACTATTATTTTTCTGACAATCCACAGATCTGCCTACCCTATGCCCTTCTCTCTGCCATCCTCCACACTGGCATCTCCAACTGCTTTTCAGACTTAATTGGAAGTTCAGTAGACATATTTTACTCAACATGTCCAAATGAAAACTTATTGTCTTTCCCATTCAGCCTTTCCCTTCTCCTACTTTTCTCAGTCCTGTAGAGAACAACAGCTGTCCATGAAATCCCTTAGAGTCTCACCTGGGAGGTATCCTGAACTACTGCCTATCTCTCACTGTGTCCCCCTAAATCAAATATAAGCTGTGACTAAAGGCATCATTTTCCCTTTACAGCATCTCTTAGACATGTCTCCTCCTCTCCTTAGACACTGCCATTCCAATGCTGGGAACAGAGACAGTAAACAGTTATGGGGAGGAGCAATGGGGGATAGCTTCCAAACACAGCTATGGCCCTGTCACAATGACCTCTGAGGGACCAGGAAAGTAGCAATGATGGCGAATCTGTGCTAGTCCTGGGGGGCCAGGCAAGGACAGAACTTGTAGATGTCTGTAGGGGAAGGGGTTGTGAACTGATGAGGAATGGTATGGTCTATGGGAGAAATATTCCCTTTCACTTCTATACTCAATTCTTGGTTGGGAGTCATGTGA
The DNA here is from genome assembly GCA_023553655.1 of Myrmecobius fasciatus. NCBI lineage: Eukaryota > Metazoa > Chordata > Mammalia > Dasyuromorphia > Myrmecobiidae > Myrmecobius > Myrmecobius fasciatus. The sequence continues at coordinate 19,178 of JAJPUD010017030.1, forward strand.
CCTTAGGGACTTTTTATTTTTATTATTAATTTTTGGAGTCAGGTTTAAGTGACTTGCCCAAGATCACATAGCTAGCATATGGCTGAGATCACATTTGAACTCAGATCCTCCTGAATCCAGATGTTCTATCCAGAATTCCATCTACTCAACCCACCAAGTGCTTGCTAAAGGATCCTGTGGCTATTCCATTTGCTTGGGAATTTATATCCCAAAGTTTCCAAATAATCTCTGTGAAATAAATGAGGAGGAAAAGGGGGTTTTCCTTACTAGTTAGGGGCCCACCCAAACCTTTGTTTCTTATGGTTTCATTTAAATGAATGAATAAATTAATGAATTAAAAATGCAGATTAGGCATTTATTATTGGTCTAATCCCATGATAAGAGCTGGATGTGCTAGGGGAACAGTAAGGTGGTCTCTGCTCCCAAGGAACTCTCTAGAGCAATTAGGAGATGTCTCCTACTAGAGATTTCAGCTGCAGGTTGGAGGGAAAGGCCTTGTAGTTCTTCAAGTAAAGCAATAAAGTGATGTGAATTCCTCTTCTTTAATGTAATTTCTTTAATCAAACTAGATTACTTCCTGGTGCTGAACCATTTGTAATTTCCAGGGACTTTGTAGCAGGAACTTTCTTCTGCAGTTGGAGATATTGGGAAGTTGAGGAAAAAACCCAACAGTATTTACATTAACACCACAAAATTACTCCCTTTGGTTGTACTGCTACAAATGCTACAAGTTCCTCCCTGATGATCAGACAATCATAGTGGTCTCTGTGAACTAGTGGGGAGGAAGATAAGAATTATCAGGTGCTTCAAACTGGAATGGAGGGTGACTCCTTGAAGTCACTGACCACATATGTGAAACTTCCAGGCTGGACCCACTCTGGTCCTGAACTTGCATGGCATCTCTGAGGTTTTCAGAGCTCATGGAGACAAGGTGGGATCTAACTGGAGTTCAATATTCCCTTCCCAGGGTCCCAGAAGGGGACTGCTGCATTAATAGAACTCAGGGTTCTGGGCTAGCCAAGGGATATAAGAATACTGGGACCTGCCTCTGAGCAGAAGCCTCCCTCCCTGGGTTGTTTTGCGTGGCTCAATTCCAGCCCAGGAAGCTCCCTGAGAGAGCAGCTATAAAAAAGGCAGCTGGGAGGAAGGTGCTGGATAGCTCAGAGCTAGGCACATGGAGATTAGGTCTCAGGCTCAGATGCTCCTTGTCCTGTTATTCTGGATCCCAGGTGAGTGAGGAAGAGCAGAGACAAGCCTGCATTTTTTTTTCCTCTGGGGAATTATGAGTGTCAGAGAGAAAATATGGCTCTGCACTGGTGATCATGTAGGTGATCATGACAGTGTCAGGGAGATTTCTCCTGCTGGGAATATGGCCTGGCACTGTTCTCACTATTTCTCTTGTGTTTCTGATTCCAGTTGCCCAAGGGGGCATTGTGGCAACCCAATCTCCAGCCTCCCTGTCTGTGTCTCCTGGACAGAGGGTCACCATGTCCTGCAAGGTCAGTCAGGGTATTAATAGCAACCTACCCTGGTACCAACAGAAACCAGGCCAGGCCACTCCACTCCTCATTAGGTTTGCAAACACCCTGCACTCTGGGGTACCTTCCCAGTTCAGTGGCAGTGGCTTTGGGACAGATTTCTCCCTCACAATCAGCAACATGGAGGCTGAGGATGCTGCAGTCTATTTCTGTCTGCAGTACTATAACTATCCTATCACACTGATATAGCCATGAACAAAAACCCACCCAGCAGCTGCTGAGAAAAGCATCAGTGCCCTAGGGGCATCTCCTTCCCCTCAGCTGGGATGGGGACAGCTTGCTTGGGTTTCTTGGGGAGAGGTTTTCAGGTCTCAGAGGAAGAGTCTGGGATTCTGAGGAGTTCAGCCAAGAATCATGGAGTGACATGGTCCAAATAATTGGATGACATCCAAGGTTGGGCTTCTCCCAGACCTGAGCAAGAGTCCCCTTTCCCAATCATTGCCAAGTGTTGTTATAGTCTTTGGTTGAAGATGTGCAGTGCAGGGAGACTAGCTCTCCAGACAGTGAAGAGAGCCAGGGATGTTGTCAGGAAGACTGAGTTCAAATCCCATCTCAGCCAATTCCTAGCTCTGTGATGCTGGACAAGTCATTTTACATTTTAATCAATTTTGTTATCTTTAAAATAGGGATCATAATAGTATCTGCTTCCTAGGGTGATTGTGAGGAACAAGTGAAGTAATAATTACAAAGACCTAAGCAGTGTGTGTGTGTGTGTGTGTGTGTGTGCCTCAAGTTAGCACTGGAGAAATGTTAGCTAGTATTATTATCACATCATTATTACCTCAAAAACTGGACTATTCATCGTCCTGATACATAGTTCTTGCCAGGGAGTCTGTCTTAGGCTAGGTTTAAAGTCGGCCTCTCTGCCCCTTCCCTTCTTTGCTCACATTTCTGGACTTTGGTACCAGACAAATCACAGCCCATCCTTGTCACATCTTTTTGGATGTTTCCAGGCAGTTACTCCATACCCCACATTGGTCTTCCCCCAAACTCAGCCTCCCTGGTTCCTTCAGACAACCTTCTTGTCTCTGGGCCTCTGGCCCTTTGCCCATCCTGGCTGCCTCTCTCTGTCTGGATACCAGCCTGCCTCAGGCCATTCTCCAATGGGGCACCCAGGAGGGAAAGCAGGATTCCAAGGGGAGCTCTGACCAGGACAAGTCTAGAATAGCTTGGGACCTAGGAGCGAGTGATTTACTGACCTCCTAATATAGAAGGGATGGACACAAAGGACAGAGACATACAGGTCAGGCATGGCTACTCTATGGGTACCATTTGTTGGACTCTGTTTATTTGTGGTTTCACTAAGGCATAACACCAGGAAAGAGTCACAGTCAGTCAGACACTCACTGGAGTCTGGACCTCCCTGTTCAGCCATGCATGTCCATGCTGTGAGACCCCTTTTTGTCATGTCCTTCCTAAGTTCTCTGGGAGGATCCATTCAACATAATTGGGTCCTTCTCCATTCTTCTGCACATCATCAGGACATAGTGCAGTACATGGGTCATCCAGAAGTTGTCCCATCCTCTTGCCACCTGCTATATTTGTGATCTTATATTTTGGATGATGTGCTGTATTTTATCACTTCTCATGAATTTTTTTTTCCCATTTGTCCTTTGCTGCCATATGCTTCTCCATTGATTTCTCCCAATAATATTAAGAAAACAAGACATATAAGAACAGCAATGATGTAAATGGAAAAAATATCACAATAAAACTGAATGCTTCATCCCTGCAATGATCAAGTTTGACCTGCGAGAGGAGTTGAAAAATTGGACTTTCCTCTGTGATATATTATGCTGATTTTGCGGTTGGCTTTAATTAACTGTTACCCCTTACTTTTTATTTTATTTTTATATATTTTATATTTATAAATTTGTTATATTTCTTATTTAATGTAAAAAAGACATTAAAATGTCACAATAAAGTAGTAATAAAATGGAATTTATGAATGGATCTACTTCCTTTTTGAAAAAAAAAAACCTCAAAAACATTTCCTCTTCTTCCTTTTCTTATTTTTTGGTTTAAGAAGGATCTTATTGAGTAGAAGAATAGTCTGAGTTTTTTGATACCCTTAATATAAAATGCTTAATTTAATAAATAATTTAAAAATCTAATAACCAAATAGTACATATCAGTAGCTGTATATATTTTTTGGAAAATTAATATCCTCCATCTCTTACACACATAATAACACACATAGACAATACCTAAATGCTAAAGGAGAAAGAATTAATAGGAATGTTGAGATAACTTTATAGGGAATTTTAAAGAGAAATATGTTTTAAATATTTAAGTGTTTATGAATCCCAACAGCATTTGAGTGATCCTCTTTGCATGTGAATCCTTCTTGACAAAGGAAGTTTTCAAAATCATGGAAGCTTTCTGTATCCATATACCTAGGACCATGTTTTTAAAAAGAATTACAAATTTGAAAATAAGAAAGATGATTTCCATACCCCCCAAAAGAACCACTAAAATGCATTCTGCATGAAACTCTGAATGTCTCTTTCATATACTTTGACTGGAAAAAAAATAGATGCTTAATAAAATTTTGTTTTCTTCCATAGGTACCTTGTCTTTACTTCTCATATTCTGTCCCTCTTTCTTTAGTTCTCACCATTGTGTGAGCTTCTGCTACTGAGGCCAGGCAGAACAAGTCATACATCTCTCTCAGTGGATATACTTTAGGATGCTTGAAGTTTTCCCTTCAATTTGTTTTCTTATCCCATATATACTCTATAGACCAAGCTTTTTGGATTCCTTCCAGTGATCTTCACTAAACACTAAACTCCAATCATTTCTCCATCCTGATTATTTTTCTGAATGCCTTCCTAATTTTCTTGATTCCTCCTACAATGGGGCACCCATCACTGGAAAAAAAACCTAACCTATTCCAGAGATGACCTGGCTGCAGAAGAATACAATATACTGAGGTTGACTAAAGCATGATCCATTAAGATATGTCCATCTTTGTTTTTGGACAGAGTCAAATACACAATGGAGTTTGTTCCCTCTACTTTTGTAGATGACAACTCAGCTATGTCTATCTGCATTCAGATATTCCAGTTATTGTCCTAAATTACAGGAATGATCTTCTCACCATCTCCTTCATTCCCCAACTCTACAAACTCCAGTGACTTCTACAGCTTCCAGGAGTAAGTACAAGATATTCTGCTTGGCATTCAAAACCTTTCCTAGCCCAGCTACCTTCTACCTTTTCAGTTTACTGACATCATACTCCCCAATATAAACTTCTTTTTTGTTAAACAGTATTCTCTTTTTTCCAAATTCCAAATAAGTTCCCAATGTTCATTTTTATGAAACTTTGTCTTCCAAATTTTTCTCCCTCCCTCATCTACCTCCCTCTCCCCAAGACAGCAAGCATTCTGATATAGATTAAACTTGTGCAAATTTTAAAACATATTTCCATATTTGTCCTGTTGGCCAAGAAAAATAAAATCAAAAGTGGGGAAACCATGAAATAGAAAAAAACAAGTTAGCAAACAACAACAACAATAAAAGTAAAAATACTGTGCTTTGATTTACATTCATAGTATAGTGCCTAGCATATATTAGGCATTTACTACATGTTAATGGATTCATGAACTGATTAATCTTATGCTGTCTCCTTGATCATGACCTCCAATAAGTTCATATTATGAGGACAGTCTAGGCCCTTCCTAACTTATCTTGGCATTGCAATCACACCAGTATAATTTAGAGACTATCCAAAACTTAAGTGTCACGGACACAAAGCATGTCAATAAAGATCTAATTTTTAAAAACTTACCATTTCCCTCCTCTCTCTCCCCCTTTCCTTTCTCCATATCCATTCCACACTCCCCACCAAGAGAACACACTTATTTTTAAGAAAGCTGATTTGTTGGGGACCCCTCCTCAAACTCTAACCAGTATTAATCAGTCTATTATGATTTTATGGGGAGCAATTATTGCTAGTAATTCATTTTGTTATTCTTATCTAATCAATCATCCAGTAGGAAGTATAAGAATAAGTAATTCAGAGTTTGTATAAGTTATATAGAAATATAGTTTCTGATAGAGAGGCTTTTTGCAAACCTCATGTTTATATTATGTAATAGAAACTATTTGTGTATCAAGAATGAGGTCGGGGCAGCTAGGTGGCACAGTGGTTAGAGCACCAGCCCTGAAGTCAGGAAGACCTGAGTTCAAATCTGGTCTCAGACACTTCCTAGCTGTGTGGCCCTGGGCAAGTCACTTAACCCCAATTGCCTCAGCAAAAAGCAAAAAAAAAAAAAAGAATGAGGTCTACTTGCATAACTACAGAACTGTAAGAATGCTGACATGAAGTATCTCTAGCTTGCTTTGCCCACATTCTATGCTGATATCATGGAAATTTTCTAAGTAAGTCCCCCCCCCCAAAAGGTTCTTGGGGATGTCCTATTTCCTTTTGCCCAATCCAAGGGATGGCTCATACATCTCAGAATCAGCAGAATGTACCATCTCTCCTTGCTCAACCCAAAGGGTAGATCATCCATCTTATGACTATTTAGTCAGAGGAAATATTTCCTGCCCTACCCTTCTTGAACCTTGTAACTCTGTTGAAAAATTAAAAAAAATGTAAAAATGAACTTATAATTCAAATACATATTGCCCTTGAGTTCCAGCTTTTTCCACTTGGCAAATCAACTAAATATTTGCCTACTTTTAAAGGCATTTTTTAGGTTCTTTTGATCTTCATTATATAACAATGCCATCTTATTTGTTGAACTTTCATGTGAAGCCATTGTAATTGAAGCCTTTTTCATGCCTATCATCTTATTTTTTTCAGGGTCAATAACTTGTTTGAATATTTCTAGATGGAAATGTTTTTTCTTTAATTTAATTTTATTTAGCATTTTATTTTTCTCTAGTTACATGTAAAAATAAATTTTACATTTGTTTTTAGACTTTGAATTCTAGATTTTTCCTTTTCTCCCCCACCCACTGAGAATGCAAGCAATTTAATATGAATTATATATGTACAGTCATGAAAAACATTTTCTATAATATTCATGTTGTGAAAGAAAACATAAAACTTCCCCCCAAGAAAAATCCCTCAAGAAAAATAACATTTTTTCACTAGAGAGTATAGGAATAAATGGACTTTTCCTTAAAATGATCAGTAGCATCTATGTAAAATCATCAGCAAGTATCATATGTAATTCCCAATAAGAGCAGGAGTGAAACAAGGTTGCCCACTATCACCATTACTATTCAATATTGTATTAGGAATGTTAACTTTGGCAATAAGAGAAAAAAAAAGTGGTTAAAGGAATTAGAGTAGGTAATGACAAAACTAAATTATCACTCTTTACAGATAATATGATGGTATACTTAGAGAACCCTAGAACTAAAAAACTATTAGAAACAATTCACAACTTTGGCAAAGTTGCAAAATAAATATAAATATTTATAAATATTATAAAATAAATATAAAACAAAATAAATCCACATAAATCGACAACATTTTTATATATCATCAACAAAGTCCAGCAGCAAGAGATGCAAAAACTAATTCCATTCAAAATAACTGTTGATAGTATAAAATATTTGGGAATCTATCTGCCAAGGGAAAGTCTGGAACTATACAAACACAACTACAAAATACTTTCCACACAAATAAAGTCAGATCTAATCAGTTGGAAAAATATCAAGTGTTCATGGGTAGGCTGAATGAATATTATAAAAATGACAACACTACCTAAATTAATCTACTTATTTAATGTTATACCAATAAAACTCCCAAGAAAGTATTTTACAAACCTAGAAAAAAATAATAACAAAGTTCATCTGGAAGAACGAAAGGTCAAGAATTTCAAGGGAATTAATGAAAAAAAATTGCCAATGAATGTGGCGTAGCTGTGCCTGACCTAAATCTATAGTATAAAGCAGTAGTCATCAAAACCATTTGTTACTAAGAAATAGTCAATCAGTGGAATAGGTTAGTATCACAGGAAAAAATTAGTCAATAAATCTATCAATCTAGTGTTTGACAAAGCCAAAGACCCCAGCTTTTGGGATAAGAACTCACTATTTGACAAAAACTGCTGAGAAAATTGAAAACTAGTTTGGAAGAAACTAGGCACTGATCCATATCTAACATATACCATATCTAACATAAGGTAAAAATTTAGACATAAAGAGTGATATTACAAGCAAATTAGAAGAACATAGGATAGTTTACCTCTCAGATTTGTGGAGAAGGAATTTGTGTCCAAAGAAGAACTAGAACTCATAATTGAACACCAAATAGATAATTTTATTTATATTAAGTTAAAGTTTTTGTACAAACAAAATTAATGCAGACAAGATTAGAAGGGAAGCAATAAATAGAGAAAACATTTTTTTTCCATTCAAGAGTTCTGATAAAGGCCTCATTTCTAAAATAAATAGAAAATTGATTTAAATTTATAAGAATACAAGTCATTCTCCAATTGATAAATGGTCAAAGGATATGAACAGAAAATTTTCAGATGAAGAAATTAAAAGCATTTCTAATTATATGAAAAGGTACTCTAAATCCCTGTTGATTGGAGAACTGCAAATTAAGAGGACTCTGAGATACTACTGCACACCTCTCAGATTGGCTAAGATGAGAGGAAAAGATAATGATGAATGTTGGAAGGGATGTGGGAAAACTGGGACACTAAAACATTGTTGGTGGAACTGTGAATGGATCTAGTCATTCTCTGATAACTTTTTGAGCATTGTTCCAAACTGCTCTCAAACTGTGCATACCCTTTGATCCAGCAGTGTTTCTACTGGGCCTATATCCCAAAGAGAGCTTAAAGGAAGGAAGGGGACCCACATGTGCAAAAATGTTCGTGGCAGCCCTTTTCATAGAGCCAAGAAACTGGAAACTAAATGGATGCCCATCAATTGGAGGAAGGCTGAATAAGTTATGCTATGACAATGATGGAATATTATTGTTCCATAAGAAATGATCAGAAGGATGATTTTAGAGAGGCCTGGAGAGATTTGCATGCACTGATGCTAAGTGAAATGAGAAGAACCAGGAGACTCATTGTACATATTTTAGGATGATCAATTCTGATAATGTGACTCTTTCCAACAATGAGATGACTGATGCCAGTTCCAATGATCTTATGATGAAGAGAGCTATCTACACCCAGAGAGAGGACTGTGGGGACTGAATGTGGATCACAACATAACATTCTCACTCTTTTTGTTCTTGTTTGCTTGCATTTTGTTTTCTTACTCATTTACTTTCCTTTTTGATTTGATTTTTCTTGTGCAGGAAGAGAATTGTATAAATATGTTTACATATATTGGATTTAACATATATTTTAACATGTATAATATGTATATTGGATTGTTTGCCATCTAGGGGAGGGAGTGGGGGGAAGGAGAGGAAAATCTGAAACACCAGGCTATGCAAGGGTCAATGCTGAAAAATTATCTGTGCACATGTTTTAAAAATAAAAAGCTTTAAAAATTAAAAAAATAAAATTCAGCATAATTGAAAAAATAATAAAAAGATATATTCCTTTGAAAAAAAGAAAAGAAAAATAAGGTTTTTAAAAAGTATGCCTCAATCTGCATTCAGACACCACCAATCCTTTCTCTGGATAGGATAGCATTTTTCATCTTAAGTCCTTTATAGTCGTTTTGGATCATTGTGCTACAAAGAATAATGTTATTCATAGCTGATCATTTTACAATACTACTGTTACTTTGTACACAGTATATTTCACCTCGCATAAACTCAAGTCCTTCTGGGTTTTTCTGAGAACATCCTGCTCTTTATTTCTTATAACACAATAGTTTCCCATTACAGTTATATCCACAGTTTATTCAACCATTTCTCAATTGATGGACAACCCCTCAACTGGAATTGTTTAAAAATGCATGTCTCTCCTCTCATCTTTGCTTAACCTAATCAGTATTCTGACTATGCAAAAAAAAAAAAAAAACTGATACAGGAAGGAGTCTTACATCAGTAATGAATAATTTCTAATCTGTGACAATATGATCATTATCTTCTTTTTGTGACTTTATTTAGTTCTTATGTCCAGCTCTTCCTAAGTCTCTTCTTTTTTAAATGTATTTTTCTATTCCTTTAAATTTGAGAGGTTTTTCTCTTATTCATTGTTGGCAAAATTCTTGCCAGAATCCTCCATAACAGGCTGATCCTCCACCTGGAAAATAGTCATCTGCTTGAGAGCCAGTGTTCCTTTAGAAGGGAGTTATTACTAAAAATAAAAGAATTTATCAGTAGAAAAATAAATAAAATATTCCTTATATAGAATTTGTTGTTTTATGGCCATATAAATTGAATTTATATAGTGCTTTAAAGTTAGGAAAGTGTTTTAAAAATATTAACACTTCATCCACACAACCACACTGAGAGCTAGGTGCTATTTTTATCCCTAAATTAGAGATGAGGAAGCTGAAAAAGATAGAGGATATGTGACTTAGCCAAGCTTTCACAGCTAATAAGTATTGAAGGCTGCCTTTGAATTCAGACCTTCCTGCTTCCAGGTTCAGCACGTTATGCATTGTACTGCCTGGCTATCACTAGAAAAGCTTGGTTGACAAGGGAAGGTTTCAAAATAATGGAAACTCTCTTGTCTGGGGGCACATGTCTCGTCTGTAAATTCAGCCTCTCTGTTCTTCCAAATACCCAGCTGTGAAATAGATATGATCTTGGAGCAGGAGAGAAAATGCCACCAGAAGACTACGGAGGGCATAAGGGCTGGAGACAGGGATCAGGGTCTGTCTGTGGGACAATAACACTCATTGCCTGTGACAGGGATTGGCCGTGTACAAGGTGGGAGACAGGACATAGTCATGGAAAGGAGCAATGGGGAACAGCTGATGAGCATAGCCATGGCCCTGCCCTGGTGACATGTGATGGACCAGGGAAGGGCAGAGTCTCTGGGGAGGGGGCTTCAGACTGATGGGAAGCATTATGGCCTATGGGAAAGAATTTTCCTTTCACTTTTATATCCAATTCTAAGTTGTGATTCTAGGTATGGTGGGTTGTTTGTTTAATTAGCTATTTTGGGGGGCAGTCTGGTTGAAGTGACTTGTCCAGGATTACATGGTTAGTAAATAGCTGCTGGCACAACTGCACTCCAGGCATCCTGACTGCAGGGCTGGAGCTTGAGCCCCTGTACCACTTAGTACCCTCCAGGTGCCTTTTAAAGGATCCTGTGGCTACTCTGTTTGCATGGAAATTCAAAACCCTAAGTTCCCGGATCATCTGTGTGGATTACATAAGAAGGAAAAATGAGTTTCACTTAATGTATAGGGGCCCATTCAAAGCTTGGTTTCTTATACTGCCATTTCAATGAATGAATAAATTAATTAAACAATACTGATTAGGCATTTATTATGGCCAAAATCTATAGTAAGAGCTGGAGATACAAGGGAAATAGTAAGGTGATCCCTTCTTCCCAGGAGCTCAAAGGCAAAGGGGAGTAATGTCACCTATTAGAAATTTCTGCGGCAGATTGTTTAGAAAAGCTTTGTAGTTCTCCAAGAAGAGCAATAGTGATGTGAATTCCTCTTCATTAAGGTAACTTTTTCTAATCAAATCATATCAGTTTCAGATGCTGAACAATTTTCCATTTTCAAGGACTTAGCGAGGATGTCCTTCAGTAGCTGGGATGGTAGGGAAAACAATCCCAACAGGATTTTTACAACAATAACAGAAAATTACTCTGTTCCATTATACAGACTTGCCTCTGAAGGTTTAATTCACCACAGTGTCAGGGAGATTTCTCCTGCTGTGAATATGGACTGATGTTGTTCTCACTTTTTGTGCTTTTGATTCCAGATGCCTGAGGGGCCATTGCGCTGACTCAGACTCCAGCCTCCCTGGCTGGGTCTCCAGGAGAGAGAGTCACCTATGTCCTGCAAGGCCAGTCAGGGTATTAGCAATGGCCTACACTGGTACCAACAGAAACCAGGCCAGGCCTCTCGGCTCCTTATTAGGTATGCATCCACCCTGCACTCTGGGGTCCCTGCCCAGTTCAGTGGCAGTGGCTCTGGGACAGATTTCTCCCTCACAATCAGCAACATGGAGGCTGAGGATGCTGCAGTGTATTACTGTCAACAGTGGTATAGTAGTCCTCACACAGTGATACAGCCTCGAACAAAAACCTGCCCAGCAGCTGCTAAGGGAGCATTAGTGTCCCAGGGGCATCTCTTTCCCCTCAGCTGGGATGGGAACAGCTTGTCTGAACTGCATAGGAGGAAGTTTCTAAGTCTCAGAGGAAGATGCTGGGGCTGTGAGAGTTCTGACCTTGTTTAGTTTTCTAGCCAAGAATCACAGAATGGCACAAAACAAATAAGTGGATGACACCCATCTCTAACCCAGACCTGAGCAACAATTCTGTTTCCAAATCCACACAAGTGTTCTTAAAGCCTTTGTTTGAAGACTTCCAATGCAGGGCGGATAGTTACCAACAGATTTAGGTAGTGCAATATTGTCAGAAAGACCTGAATTCAAATCCATTCTCAGACACTATCTAGCTGTGTGATGCTGGGCAAGTCACTTCAACTTTGTTTCAATTTTATTATCTGTTAAAATGGGAATCATAATGGCATGTACTTCCTGGGGTGGTTGTGAGGATCAAGTGAGATAATAAATATGAAGCACTTAGCAATGTGCCTCAAAGTAAGTACTCTAGGAATATTAGCTGTTATTACTACCATTATCATCATCATCATCATTATTCCCTCCAGTATTGGATCATCAATTACCCTTTTACACAGTTCTCATTGCCAGAGAGTCTGTACTTAAGTCTAAACTCGACCTCTCTGCACCTTTCCCCTTTGTTCACCTTTCTGGCCTTTGGTACCAGATAGAACAAGTCCCACTCCCATCCTTGTCACAGCCCTTTGAATGCTTGCAGGCAGTTACAATATGCCCCATATTAGGCCTCCCTCAAGCTCTGCCTCCCTGGTTCCTTCAGACAACCTTCCTGTCTCTGGGCCTTTGGCCCTTTCCCCATCCTGGCAGCTTTGTTCTGCCTGGAAAGCCTGCTTCAGGCCATTCTACCATGGGGCACCCAGGAGGGAAAGCAGGATTCCAGGGGAGCTCTGACCAGGGCAAACCTAGAATAGATTGGGATCTAGGAGGGAGTTACCAATCTCCTGACAAAGAAGGATGGAGACAATAGAGAGAGACACAGCTACTCTGCAGATTCAGTTTGTTGTACTCTATTTGTGGTTTCACTGAGGCAGAACACCAGGAGAGCATCACAGTCTGTCAGACACTCACTGAAGTCTGAGTCTTCCAGCTCTGCAGATGACAACTTACCCATGCCATGAGACTCCCTTCATCCCATCCTTCCTAAATTCTCTGGGAGAGCTCCACCCAAGCTAATGGGGCCCTTCTCATTGATCTGGACATTATCAGTCACAGTAAAGTCTATGGATCATCCAACACTTGTCTCTTTCTCTTCCCACCTGCCATATTTCTATTAGTCTTATCTGCCATATGTCTCTTAATTGACTTCTCAAAGCACCATTAAGAACAGAAGACATAGAAGGAGTGCAATGAGGCAAATGAAAATGAAAATGGCAAAACAAGACTCAAGCTTGACCTGAGAGAGGAGTTGAGAAATTGGATCTTTCTCCCTTTGTGTTATATTCTGTTGATTTACTTGTTGGTTTTTATTGAATTATTCCCTCGTACTTTTTATTTTTATTTTTTTTAGTATTTGTTATATTCTTTAATA
>JAJPUD010017031.1:0-31472 GCA_023553655.1 Myrmecobius fasciatus
GGGGGGGGAAATTTGTAACAGAAAGCTTTGTAAGGGTTAATGTTGAATAATTACTCATACATATGTTTTCCAAATAAAAAGTTTTATTTAAAAAAATAAAAACAAAAACAAACAAACAAAAATCACCAACAAAGTAAGCTCCTTCAGCGTAGACTGTTTAAATTTTGTTTCTAATCCCAGTACATAAAAAGAAGACTGACATATCATAGACCCTTAATAGATGTGTTTAGACTTGCACGAAATTAAATTATGATTCTACAATTCAAATCTTTACCATAAAAATTTTAACTCGATTTATAGAGCAGAAGAAATTTTATCACTAATGATAACCACACTTTTCAGAAGTTTGACATTGGAAGTCCTACCATATGAGAACTGGTCCAAATTTCTAAGAAAACAGTGCATTCTAATGATTACTAACTAAATTCATGTTACAAGGTTTAAATTAACTCTATAAGTAAACTTAACATAAATTCACTGCAAAATATTTTTCTTTTTCTTTTTGTTCCTCCCTCAAGCAATTTAGACTGGCAAGAAGATTGTCAAGAAAGTGTTTCTTCAGTATGCTATTTTGTTCCTCAATCTCTGCTAGGAGGAAAAAAAATATTGGGCTGAATATTTCAGTGAACAAAATTGTAGCTAATACATGAACATTTTGTATAATAATGGGCATATTCAAAGAGAATGTCAACAACATTATCTGGGAAGGTCTTTAAAATATGAAAATAACTTCTGGTTAAACTTGGAAGATTCTCTATAGAAAAATGAATACATTCAAAGGAATTAAATATATTCACTTTCATGAAATTGATTCTATTTTTAATAGGAGAGCAAGAGTGTGTGATGTAGCTTTTTCTTCCTTTTTAATAAGTATTATGACTGAATTCTGATTCACATGACCCATATAGAAAGCGAGTCATTATTAGCCTAAAGCAGCCCTGGTATTAAAATAAACAATAATGACCCTTTTTTTTGGATCTCGTTCAAAAATTTTCTAGACCATCATACCTATAAATGATTTATTGACTGAAATAAGAGAAATAAAAGGAAAAAGGGAGTAGTAGCTACTATTATTGGTATTTTTATCATCATCATGTTTATTGTTTTCCAATTTCAGTGGTAAAATTCAAGATCAGAATTTAAGGGTTAAAATGATGTCACCAGCCATCCAGTTCAAAAGAAATCCTCAGTTAAATATTTCAAATGTTCATCAAATCTCTAGCGTAGGTGATGACATTGACATAAGACAATCCATTGCATTTTTAGGAAAACTATAATCTATGAATTTTCTTATATCATCTAGTCTAAATTAGTTATCATATTTATTTTTTTCTACTTATTTTTCTCTAGGATAAAACAAAATTCATTTAATTTCTTTCCAGAACATTTAAAATCTTTGAAGACATTTGCCATTACTTCTTCAGTCCTCTTCCTAAGGTTAAAAATCACCAGTTTCTTCTACCAATTTTCTTCCTACATCATGAATTCAAGGACATTCACGATTTTTGTCTTTTTTTCAGCTCTTCTACTGAGCATTGAAAGAAGTATACCCAATATAGCTGATGAGTGCAGAGAATAAAGAGACTATCATCTCTTTGTTTCTGAAATCTATACTTCAATTACTTCAATCCAAATTTACATCAGGTTTTTTCTTGTTTGTTTTTTGAATCTGATACTCCTGACTTCATATTGAGGTTATTGTTTATTAACATTTAATTTTTTTTTTCAGAACAACTCTCTGACCATGGCTTCTCCAGTCAGCTTTTGTTGTTGTTCTCATATTTCTTTTATTTAAAACTAAATACAAAGTAAGAAAAAAAATAAAAAAGGAAGACAGAAAAAGGAAAAACAAAAGAAAACATTGTCATGACTCCCATAGTACATCAGGAAAGCTTCAAAATGTGTAACAAAAAATTTCCATTTCAAGAAAGCACATATAATAATAGAAAACATAATGGCTTAATTTGGACCTCTCGGATTAGAAAGATGGCTCTGTGATTTCAGAAAACTTAACAATGATGAAGAAACCTGATTAGTTTCTCCATCTCTCCTTCTTCGTTTGGTGGCAAATTTATCTTCAAACAAGTAATTTCATGATAACCTTACATCTATACTAGTTAAAGGGGAATAGCAAACTGTGAACAGAATTCATATACCTAAAGGAGAACTTATAAAGAATATTATTTATGATTTGTTCACAAAGGGAATGGAATACTGAAGGGCTCCCAATTTTTATCTAATAATAAAAATAATAACAGCAACAACAATGATAATGAGAACAAGCATTTATATAGCACGTTAAGGTTTGCAAAGGACCTTATAAATATTATTTCAATTTGTTCTCGTAACTACATTGAGAGTTAGGTGCTATTATCCTCATTTTATGGATGAGAAAACTGAAGCAGATAGCTTCAATAAATGATTTGCCCAGGGTCATACAGCTAGTGAATATTTGAGATTGGATTTGATCTTAGGTATTCTTGATTACATTTCTAGCTCTCCATCCAATTCAACACTTGGGAGATGATATTGTAATTATACAGGAGATAGCTCCCCAGATTCTGGTGGTATGTTATCTCCCAAGATTAGTTTGCCCTAATTGTATAAGAAAATTCTCATCTCTGATGTGTGCTAGATATGTTCTCTCCTTTTGGAGAAGTTTCAAGCTGTTAATTAGTGTGGACAAAGGTGTTACCTATTATTTTTGATATTTCCCCTTAAGATCTTTGAATATAGTGATTGGTTAAAGGAGATGATTTCATGAAAGCAGAAGTTTCTATGGTTTACTTAAGTTTTGCTAAGAAGCAGAATATGGGGGAAGCATGTAGTACATCTTATCTAGAATCCTAGATGTAATGGGGCCATTTAGATCCAGAAGGGCGTATCTGTGAAACAATTATTGAGCAAAGAGAAGCAGAATATCTTTGTTAGTTTTAATGATGAAAGTGAAAAGCAAGATAATTAGCATTAAATGAAAACAGGTGATGTGTCAATTAGATTGTAAATGATGGTAAAATGTATGTATGTATGTGTATATATGTGTGTGTGCATGTGTGTGTGTATTTCTATTAAGCAATAAAAGGCTCAATAAATATGTGTTTATGTTCTTTACTTCCTGGAAATTCTACAAATGATTTCTAACTCAGAATTCATGAAGGAAGTGAAATAAATTCCTTTTTTAAAGTTTTCTTTTAAAAATATATGTATATGTATATTTATTTTAAATACACATTGCTTTATATATCATACTGGGAGAAAAAAATCAGAACAAAAGGGAAAATCAATGGGAGAAAAAAAACAGGAAAAAGAAATGAACTTAGCATGTCTTCATTTACATTCAATCTCCATAGTTCTTTTTCTGGATGCAGATGATATATTCTATCCAAGTTTATTGGGATTGCCTTGGATTATTCAACTATTGAGGAGAACCAAGTTTTTCATAGTTGATCATCACACATTCTTGCTGTTATTGTGCACAATATATTTCTGGTTCTGCTTGTTTCACTCAGCATCAGCTCATGTAAATCTTTCCAGGCCTTGGTTAAATTATCTTTTCATCATTTTTTACAGAACAATAACTTTCCATTACCTTAATATGCCACGACTTGTTCAGCCATTTACCAATTTATAGGCATCTACTCTTTTACCAATTCTTTTCTATCACAAAAAGAGCTGCTACAAACATTTCTGCACATGTGGGTCCTTTTCTATCCTTTACGATTTCCTTGGGTTACAGTAGCAGCACCATTGGGTCAAAGGGTGTGAACAGTTTTGCAGATCTTTGGCCATAGTTCCAAATTGCTCTCTGGAATGGTTTTATCACTTCATAATTCTATCAACAATGCATTAGTATCCCAGTTTTCCCACATCTAATCATGAAATGATTAGATCGGGTTTTTTTTTTTTGTTTTGTTTTGTTTTGTTTTGTTTTTATAATATCATCATAACGGTCTTGGCAAGCAAGATACATTAGACAAGATGTTAACAAAATAATTAGGACTGTGGACTGGAGAATGGCTGAGCTGGAGCAGGGCTTGTGTGAAAGAAGAATGGACTCTGATATTCTCAATTCAATATTCTTTATATCCCAAAGTCATTCAAACTATAGGAATTAGAATTACCATTTTATTGTTATTAGGGATTATCAGGTGAGGAAAAACCCCTTACCAATAAAAGTTGACACTTTTTCTACAAGCAATTTTAGGAAGTTACACAGAACACTGAGAGTTTAGATGCTCTGCTCAAAATCATACGAACAATGTATTTTTATTTATTTATTTATTTTTTACAATGTATTTTTAAAACAAAATTTGAAGCCAACTTCCAGTCTTTAAGATGTACTCTCTATCCACTACAAAATAATGAATCTTTTAGTTTAAAATATGTGATTATTATTATCTCTGAGATCACAAATCTAGAGATAATATGAACTTTTAAGCTCCTTCATTTTATGGTTGAGGAAACTGAAGTTCAAAAAGAGAAAATGACAACATATTAGAATCAGGATATTAAACTGAGAGGCTTTAACTTAAGAACTCAATCGCCTTCCTCCATATCACACATCTTTGCAGCCTCTAAAAAATCTTGTAAAGTAAGAATTCCATGTATTATAATCATTTTTAATAGGCATACTGAAGATCTGGAAAGTTGTGACTTCTTTAATGTCACACAAATGTTAAAAAAAAAAGAGAGACAAGATTTAATTAATGAACCCATCAACCTTTCCATTAGATCATCCGTTAGTTCCACTGACATGTCTCTTTCATTCATCCTATTTTCTTCATGTTAGGCAATAGAAGCTATTTATACCTGGGTTCTTGAAATTTTCAATCTTCTAGGTTTCTTAAAGACTTGAGTGCTATTTAAAAATTTATCTGTGAATGCATCACAGGTGCACATAAACCAAATGCTGCCAAACTACTAGGTGTTCTGACTAATCAGCTACTACAATTTGTGAAAGATACTTCCCCAACTCCATCACCATTTGTTTTCCAGCCAAGGAGTCTTGGCCAAACTATATTCTTTAAGGGAAGGCAAGTTGCTTTTGAAATCAGTAAACAAAGATTATTGTTGAGAGTCCTATTTCATTAAGAGAATCAATAATGTTTCAAATCATGCTTTCCCTTCCAGGGACTAAAATATGTTTGAGCAACCCCATTGCCTCTCATGATGCTCAAAGCTGGAATGAATTATTCTTAAGGAGAGCTAATTGAAGTAATGTCCAAAAACTCATATTTTACTAATGAGATAAAGAAGCCCAAGGGTGTAGAGGTGGAGAAGGTTAATAAATAATCAATGGAAATGTTTCACAAGCTGCAAAATATTGTTTCAAATTGATTGGGATCATTTTGTTCTTTGTTGAAATTTTCAGAAAATTGGAAATAAGAATTTATTGGAAAAATAATACATCCTATGGGTATACTGATGGAAAAGAAAACTGATTTCATGTCTCTATTTTCTTTTGTTCATTATTCATTTACTCTTTAATTCACTAAGTATTTATTGTCACTACTCAGTCCAGAGCATTCTGTTTGATAGTTTGGAAGAAGCAAAGAGACAAAGATAACTTTGTAAATCCTAAAGAATGTTATGTATAATAATAATAATAATAAACAATATAAAAACAATGACAAAGATGTTGAAGCTGATAAATCAACCATAACAAAATATTTCAATGTAAAATAAATATATCCCAATAGTTTACCATATCATTAATAATGTGCTCTATAGCTTGTTACCAAGTTGTAGATAATAGTTTCTATATGCAAAGTATTTCACAACTAACTTTCTAAGAAATTTCTATAACAACTTCAAAGAAACAGTCATGGCAATTGAATGCCTGAAATGAACTGTTTTTTTTTTAATTCACTGCTTTTGTTATTAAGAGCTAAATGATACATTAGGAGATAAAGTCATTGAGTCTGAAGTTTTCATTTTACAGACACCACATGTGAATCAGAGAAAATATTAAAATAGGTAACTACGATTAAGATAAGAAATCTCTAGAGTCATTATTTCTCTGTAAAAGGAGAGAAATGAATCAAATTCACTTAAATCTCTAACATTTGAGGAAAATGATATATGAGATGTGACTCTTCCAAGGTCAGGTAGCCTCATCTATTCTGTTGTGTTACACTTTCACACTTTTCTTTTAGTAAGAAGGACTAAGAAAACTATATTTGTTTTTATCAGACATATTTGGGGATCATCAGAATCATCTTTATCATCATTATGGCAATAGATGCTTATGTTGTCCTTTTAAATTTGGAAAAGCATTATAGATACAGAGTATCATTGGAGCATCTTAGCAATCTATTAGGCAGCTACATGCATTATTTTTCCATTTTACAAATGAGGAACTGATACTCTGAGTGTTTAAACCTAGTCCAGGTACTTCACACCTTCAAAGTAATTTCTATCCTGGTAGAATTCTAGCAGCTCTTATCTTAAGGAACATTATCTTTTTTGGTGGGTTGCTCAGTGAACTGTATTGGATCTATTCCTCTCTATAGTTTGACTCAGTTCACAGAATTAGCTCTATCTTGAGTTCATAGCCAACTTTTCTTTTTTCTTCTTTTAAAATTATTTTATTTTTAATTTATGGCATAAAACAATTATTTCCATAACATAGTTCATTAAAAAAGAGGATTGCACATTAAACTGCAAATCTACTATGCACAACATGTTCATTGTTTCAAATATGCAACAAAATTATCATGTAAATTTATTTTTCTCCTTTTTTCTATTTCCCACACATTAGAGATGTGTAAGATTCCTCTCTATATATTTCTATATATCAGCTCTTTCTCTGGATGCAAGTAAATTCTTTCTTCATATGCCCTTTATAGTTAACATAATATATATGTACATATACATGTATATGCATATACTATTACCTGTATTCACATACTATTTTATATGCATGATATGTAACATGCATGTGATATGTTACATATAATTATACAAATAGAAATATAATAGTCAAAATAACTATTTTGATCAAAAGTGTTCTTAAAGTAATAAATACTGACTTTATAGGGAGCACTATAGGAACAAGTTGGAGTTGGTCAGAAAATTCTAAGGTCTCCAGATTTCCTCCATGAACAAAACAAAAATTGTGCCTCAGGGTGATTACAGGCCTGTGAAAAACAAGAAGACCAGAAGACTCCAGAAAGGAGGGTTGGCCAGTGTCAAGCTGTTTCTAGGCTAGCTTTACTGAAACAGCTAAGAGGGACCCCTGAGTTTAGCTAAGTTGGGAGATTATCTAGCCTAGCAATAAGAATTTCCATCTCAGAATAGGAAGCTAAGCATCTGAGTCGAGACATTAAAGGAACCTCTGCTGATAAAGAATACCAGGCTCAGCTGTACTGCTGAAATGTGGCCCTGGGTGAGAAGCAACCAACACATAACCTGGTGAGTGTAGATACATTGGGGCAGGCTAGCTGTTGGTTGTAGGCACTCACAGGAAAATGGAGTTCTTGCTTTGGAATTACACTTCAGAATGGAGAATTGAAGTGAACCTAGCCCAAAGAATAGTGTTAAATGAATTTATAGAGGAACTCAAAAAAGACTTTAAAAATCAAAGGAGAGAGTTGAACAAAAACTGAAAAAAAATTAAGAACACTCCAAGAAAAATAAGATTATGAAAAGTCAACCAGCTAAAAAAAGGAAGTCCATGGTCTTAAAGCAGAAAAATCTATGAAAATTAGAATTGGACAAAGGTCATCCATTGAAGTAATGAGACTAAGAAATAATAAAACAAAATATAAAAAATGAAAGAATAGAAAAGAATGTGAAACATCTCATAAGAAAAACAACAGATCTGGAGAACACATTAAGAAGAGAAAACATAATAATTGAACTACCTGAAAGCTATGACCAAAAAAGTGAACCTTGACTCAATAATACAAAAAATAATTAAAAATTGCCATGAAGTGATGTAACAAGAGGGGAAAGCAGAAATAGAAAAAAAGTCCACCAATTCCCACTTCAAAGAAATTCTTTTTTTTTTTTTTTTTGCTTTTTGGTGAGGCAATTGGGGTTAAGTGACTTGCCCAGGGTCACACAGCTAGGGAATGTTAAGTGTCTGAGACCAGATTTGAACTCAGGTCCTCCTGACTTCAGGGCTGGTGCTCTATCCACTGCGCCATGTAGCTGCCCCCTTCAAAGAAATTCTACAAGGAAAACATGTCTACAAGGAAAACACATCTACAATGAAAACAATCACTGCTAAATTTCCAAAAATCCAAATCAAAGAGAAAATTTTACATGCAGCAGCAGAAGCAACAACAACAACAACAACAAAACAATTTAAATATTCTGGAGCTACAATTAAAGTTGCATAGGATTTATTAGCAGCTACAATAAAAGTCCTGGAATGATATATATCAACAATCAAAAGAATTAGGGTTATGACCAAAAATATTATATCTAGCAAAATTAAGTGTATTTAATGAAAATAGTAGGCAATCATTGAACTGTGTGATTTTTCAAGATCCTGTCTCAAATCTGAAATCAACAGAAAATTTAACATATAAAAGTCAAGATCAAAGTCTAATATCAAGGAACTCAATAACGACAAACTGTTTATGTTTTTCTATAGGTGGAAATGGAAACCATATGTCTAAGGTTGATATTAGTAGTTGGGTACTCCAAAAGAAATACTGAGTTAGAGCTCAATATGCTATGACTCTAAAAGCAAACATGTCTTAGAAAAAGTAAAAATAGTAATTATGCTATAGAAATGAAGAAAAACAAGAACCAACACAAAGGATTTAAATGGGGGAGAAGGACTGGTAGTTTTGAAAATCTACTCACATCATAATGGATTAAAGAGGAAACAGTATATATCTGCATATCTATCTCTTTATACATACACACACATACATGCACACACAAACATTCAAATACACATACAACAAACACAAAGGAGGGTATAGCATCCTCCAAAATCTATAAAGAAAGAAGAAGAGAGATAATTGGGTAAGGTGGGATGTGAACAGTAGTGTAGTGGGACAAGGTATGAAGATCAATGGGAAAGGGATAAAGAGGGAAAGGGTGGCATAGAGTTAGCAAAGATAGTAAAACACAAACACAATTACAATGATCAGGAGTAGACTTTATTGGGAGGACAAAAGGAGGCATATAGTAATCATTGATCTAAGAAAAAGTTAAACAAAAAAAGATTGAATCATGAGAGAAATCTATAATATATGGCAGCCATGTCAATATTGTTTTAGATGTGTATATACATATACATGTATATCTATATATACGTGTGTATGCATACATATAGTGTGCATTATACAAACACACACATATGTGTGTATATATGTATACATACATCTATTCATGCTTAACTATAGCTTGCTTGAGGAAAGTATAGAGAAAGGAAAGTGGGGCTGGGAGGGGGAAGAGCCAAAAAAAAGGTGCATAGCAGAGAATTAAAAGAACTAAAAAACAAACAATATTGCTTTTTATTATTTACAAGGATCCCTTGGTTTTGCTAATTTCATTATTCATTATTTCATACAAATCGACAATTTTCCCCTAATATCATTTTTTATACCTCATTAGTTATTCCATTGCAATTATTTACTGCCACTTGTTCAGCCATACCTTAATTGATGGGCATCCCTGCATGTTTCATTTCTCTGCCACCATAAAGATTGCTGCTATAAATACTTTGAAAACATATAGTTCTTTTACCTTTTTTTACTAATCATCTTTGGAAATAGACCAAGTAGTAGTATTGTTTTCATGGATAATCGAGTGATAATATTTTGTCAATATATTATTGTGCTATCACATATGATAGAATCCAAAAATAACCAATGATCTGGGAGTGGGAAGGTATGGATAACAAATTCCTGCTCCTAACACATTAATATTATTGTAAGGAAAATGCTTCAGATATTGACATCATTTTAACACCAAATGTTACTGAGAATTAAAGAGTTGAAGTAAGTTCCACTCTGACTTTAGTTCCAGGATCTTGTCTAATTCACCAGGAGATTTCTAAATATCCATATATGTTATTTATTGTGATACTTAGTAGGGATTTGTCTGAACTAGAATGTGACCCCAAGTTAACCCATATCTTATGAAATTATCTTAGTGATGTCTAAAAGAGGAATCATTAGTGAGTAAGGCCTTTAGAGAAATATAGGTAGTGGGATTTGTCCAAAATGTCAAAGTACATTTACAATCTTTACTACCACTGTTCAGAGCTTAACAGTCACAGACTTAAGCCCAAGAGCTGAGTATATTATAATCTACATAATGCTAAAGTCACTTCTGACTTAACCCTGACAGCCAACCATCTGAGAAGTAACTACTTTTAAGAATGAGCTAGCCAAGTACCCTAGTTATTGAGCATGTGCCAAGCACATGGCAGGCAAGCAAGACTAATTGAAGAAGCAACTTTCCATGAGGAGAAAGACTGAGCATCAGGGACCAGATAAGTCAAGTCACTATAACCACCATGTCAATTATCTCTCAAATATGAGTTTGAAAAAAGAGGGAAAAATTTTTTATGAACCTGAATGGCAGTTTCCTTCCCAAATGCCACTAACTTGGTTTAAACCTATTTACTTTACCTGTTACTAAAGTGAGTAATCCCTTTGGAGAAGGAGCCGAACTTCCTTGCCACCACAATAGTGAGTCACTATTGACCAGCTGCCACCAAGAACATAATAAATCCAAGATTTCCAAGCAAAACAGTATTTTGCTCTCCCCCTGACATATAAATTTTGCTTCATGAAGCAACCCTTGAGAAATAAATTCTTTGAAGATTGACTAGGGAAATGCTTGTTGGATTTGAATCTCCTTCCTCCTTAGGAAACTTAGCTGCAGAAGATATACAATTGATTGTTTTCAATTTTAATGTTCTTGAAGAAATGGCATTAAAGTAGAGTTATCACAATTTTCCTTGATACTTCACTATAAGGCAATGGGACTTCCCCTTCTGAATTGCATTAGAAACATACTATATATGCTTTCTTCCCTAATAGAATGTGAACTCTTTGAAAGTAGGGAGAGGACATTACCTCCACTTTTCTATTTGTGTCTAAAGTGAGAAATTAACATTTTGTTTAATTGGAGTAAATTCTCAGTAAACGCTTTATTTATTAGTCAACAGACATTTAATAAGACTGGATTATGTGCTTAGATGTATGGTAAATAAAGACAGTATAAATATACTCAGAAAGAATGGTGCTTGCCTTCAAGAAGTTTACATTATGAAATTGCTAACATTTGAACATATAAAAGGAATCTTAGTAGCAGGAATGGGTGGGAGAAAGCATCCAATTAAAAAAATGGATATGATGGAAGAAAATAGGGAGAAAGTACCCATCTACGTCACAGAATTGAATGGAACAAGAAATGAAGGGGATAAAGTAGAAGCCTGGAAAAATGGCATGACGGGAAAAATCCAGATTATGAAAATTTTTAAATTGTAAATATTAAATAAATAAATATATTTTTAAAAATGATTAATGTAAAATTATAGTTGATTAGATATGTATGGTGAAAATGAGGAGTTGAGGATGATGCCAAGACTGATGCCTAAGTGACTGGGTGGTGGTATTGGTGATAGTCTATAATAATAATTAAGTTTGGAAGAGAGGAGAGTTTAGAGAAGAAAATATTTTACTTTTGAACATGTTGAACTTAAGTTTTTTATGTGACTTAGTTGAAGAAAATATTTCATAGGAGACAGGAGTTGCAAGACTAAAGGTAAGAAGAGAGGTTACAGATGGACAAATAGATCTGAGAATCATCTGCACAGATTTGATTATTGAATCCACATGACTTGATGAGTTAACCAAATGAAATAATGTAGATGGATGACAGAGGACTATAGTACACCCACAATTGTCAGGTTGTTTAGAATGAAAATCCAATAAGTAAACAGAGAAAATATACTCAGATTGGTAGGAGGAAAACAGGAGAGAATAATTTCAAATGCACATACGTACACACACACACACACACACACACACACACATACACAAAGAAAAGAGTATCAAGGAAAAGATCATGATCTATGCTACCAACAGTTATACAAAAGACAAGAAGAATGAAGAGTGTGAATTGAGAAAGGCCCATTATATTTGATAATTAAGAGATCATCAGCATATTTGGATATAACTTGGAGTTCAATAATGAAGTTGGAAGGCAGGAATCACAAAGTTTAGAAGAGAATGAAAGAAAAAAAAATAGAAGTACCAATTGTAGTCAAGTATCTAAAGGAGTTCAAATGTGAAAGTAAATAGAGATTCAATAAGTTAGGTAGGAGGAGGGATATATAGATGAGGTGAACTTTGAGGGTTGGACTGCTTGAGGATAAGAATCTGAACACTTGTGACTTAATATGATCACCATTGAGACATTATATAGTCAATAGAGACTAAATTCTTATTGCATTTTATTGTATTCTGCTTTAATGCTGGATATTTTTACCCCACTCTAATGTAAACAGAGAAGGCACAAATAAATATATCAATAAAATATGTAAACTGGATCAGAACACTTTTTTCAACAACTAGGAAGAGTAAAGAGGTTTGATTATTTGATAAAGACCTGAGATGCCACAGAGGAAATATCTTAAGATTGCTTGGGGAAAAAAAGAAAACAAACAACAATCAAACAAAAAACCTTTGCTCCTATCCACACCTGAGCCAGTTAAAAATCCTGCAGGGGGTCACTTGATCAAATCAAATGCATGAATGGAAGACTTCCCTCAGGGCTATCAGTGGTAACCAAGTCTACCTTGGAAGAGCATTAGAAACTGAAAGAAATACACTAAAGACAAATCAGAAATAAGAAAAGGCAGCTTCAAGACTCCACAGCAAGAGCAACTTCTACAGGCCAGAAGAAGGCTACATGTAAAGAGAACTTCAGAGTTTATTCCAAAAGGAAATAAAACAATATTTTCAAGGAACCAGAAACTGGGTTCACCTTTCAGCTACATGTGGTCTCTAAGTTTAAGTGAACTTTCCTTTGAGACCTACTATGTGAAAAAGAGAATATATTCCTAGATTTATTTATTTATTTATTTATTTTCTTCTTTAGAAGAATTGTTTCTGTAACAACTGGCCTTGTTGTAGCTGTTTAGTTAAACAACAACATTTCTGTAAGTTACTTAAGTTTAGTTAATAGTTAATATACCAGTTGGAAGATTATGAACAACACTAGTAATCAGAGCCCTTGCTTTTTATGCCTAGAACCCTGAGGGAAAAAGCACTCAGTTGCTCTTGGCCTGTGGAAAAAAAGTTGGGAAAGTGGTATAAAATTGAGTGCTATGTAATAAGGATAAAAATGATAATGATGATGATGATGATACTGACTAGCAGGAACACATCATTTTAAAGTTGCTTTTAATTTCTATTAATTAATTTTATCTTTATTACAACTTTGTTGATGTGGAACAGGAACTTTTAATCAGTTCATCCTGCCTCTGTTATCAGGACTTTAATCACCTATTCTGTTCCCATAGTCATATATGAAAGTAAGCAAAACTCCTCAGACTATCTTATTAGTGTATGGAACTCCCCCTGTCTTAGCATGTGAGTTCCTTTTTAGGCCTCCCTGGTTCCTTCCCAACTCCTCCCTAACTACCTAGTTTCCCTTCCTTTCCTCCCCGTCTTCCCTTTGACTTTAAAAAGCCATCTTCATCCAAAATACCTTGTTTAATTATATTTGATTTATCCCATGAACAACTTTGCATTTATGACCATACTAAATGTCTTATATGAATTATTCACATTGCAAACAACTCTCCCAACCCCTGATACCTGGCACTTTATGTATCTGATATTTCCTCATTAAGAAGTAGGTACTATATGATTCACATTTTATAGATGAAAAAAATACAAGCAGAATGAGGTTAAATGATTTGTCTATTGTTACATATTTGAAGATGTTTGAAATCAGATTTTATATTAGGTTTATCTTATTTTGGGTTTAGCCCTCTGTATCTATCTAACTCTCTCTGCTTTAGCTCTTCTCTCTGTAACAGAAGAATTCAAATACAATTCACTTTCTGTAATGTAATTCTTTAAATGCTTGCAGATTGCCATTATGTTTTTTTCCTAAGTCTTCTCTTTTCTTAGTAACCAATTCCAGTTACTTCAGGCATTTATCAAGCTGTATTTCTAGTCTTCCTCATCATTCTGGTTAGCTTTCTTTGAATTCTACAAATTATCAGCACCTTTTCCCCCCTACAGTAAATATTTTAGAGTTGAAAATTATATACTTGATATGGTGTGACAAAGCTACAATAAACCAAGTATCATTCTGCATCATCTCCCTCATAATCAACACTCTGATTGATTCTTATTATGTAGGGTGTTTTTTAAAATTTTTTTATAGTTTTTCATTTTTCCAAATACATGCAAAGATAGTTTCGGGTTTCACCTTAGCAAAACTTTGCATTTTAAAATTTTCTTCCTCTCCTCCCCCTTTCCTCCTCCCTAACATAGCAATTTGATATAGCCTAAACATGTATTTCCATAATCATCATGCTGCACAAGAAAAATCAGATTAAAGGAAAAAAAAGACAGAAAAAAATCAATGAAACAAATAACAACAAATGAAAACACTGTGCTTTGATCCACAGTGTCTCCATAGTTCTTTCTCTGGATACAAATGCTCTTTCAATCTCAAGTCTATTAGAATTGTCCAGAGTCACATCATTGTTGAAAACAGCCAAATCCATCACAAATGCTCATTACATAATTTTGTTGTTACTGTATGCAATGTTCTCTTGGTTCTGCTCACTTCACTTAGCATTAGTTCTTATAAATCTTTCCAAGATTTTCTGAAATTAATCTTTTTTTAATCATTTTATAGAATAATGATATTCCATTACGTTCATATACCAAAACATATTCAGCTATTCCCCAACTCATGGATATCCCCTCAATTTCCAGTTAAGTTGAAGTTTTAGAATGAAACTTCCTTTATTATGGCACCAAAGTGGTGATTTATTCTTTTATTTGTTTGGTTTTATAAAGTAAACAATAAACATTAGTAAAGTACCTAATATGTAGTAGGCACTAAACCTTGGAGACACATAAAAAATCAAAAAAATAAATTCCTTTCCCTCAAGAATCTCACAATTTAACTAGGAAAACAACAAAGAAATAATAAATAAGGTATATTCACAATGGACAGATAATAATTAACAAAGGCAACAGAATCAAAAGAGATTGAGAAAGTCTTTCTGTACAAGATGAGGACTGAATTTAGTCAACTGAAAAATCGAGTTTTTTTTTTTCTCAGAGATATACTGTCAAGCTATGTCTTTGCAATCTTATATTTGTGAAAGGTATCATTTTAACTTTTTACTATTTGTTATAATTATTAGAGTTATATACAATAATATGGTATAAATTGTATGCAGTACTTTTTTGTTGCTTGACAAATTTTAGAAACCGTTTTGGAGTAAAAAATTAAGTAATTTGTCTATCATAACTTAGGAAGTAAATTGCAGGGCAAGGATTACAATTGAGGCTTTGCTTACTCCAACACTTTTTCCAATGGACTATGCTGCAAGGGTGATTTAATGGAAATTTCAATAAAATGTGGCTTCATAACCTATAATGCAGAAGTTTGACTTGTACTTTTAGTTGAAAGAAAGTATTTTAGGCTTAGAAAGTTCTTGTTCTCACAGAATTCTGATCCAAGTTTCTGGGGAGCACCCATAATTTGAATTCTTCATGGATGCAAGGTGATATAGCAGATTCTGTTCATAAATTCTTCATGGTTTTTAGCTGCACACTAAATAAAAAATGATTTTGGCTTTTGGAGTTTAGCTTCCTAAACCCAACAACTATCATTGCTATTACAGCAAAGAAAAATTACAATTCTTTTTCTTTTCTGTTTATTTATTTATTTCCTGCTATCCTTTAGGACTCTGCTTCTCATGAAATTCAGATGACTAAAAAGAAAATTGGAGAAATAAATAAAAAAAAGAAGTTTGATTCATGTTTTCTGAACTCAGCTAAGCATGTTAGTCTTATCTGAGGAAATTGATAACTTTGTTTTTTCAATTCTATATAAAAGAGGGGACAATTAAAAATATAAAGAGCTGATTTGAAGAAACATGGGTTTGGATTCTTCTCCTTATAATAATTATATACCCTTGTGATAATTTTTTTTTCAATAGAATGAGCCTCATTTTCCTCATTAAGTACAATAATTTCAGAGATGATTGAACTAAATTAAAAAAAGATTTCTAAGGCACCATGCAATGCAAAAATTATATGTTCTGCTCCCATAGTAGGGAGTAGAGGGTGGAAAAGAGATCCATTAAACTTGAGTATATCTATAGGAACTGCTCTAGACAAATACTCTTAATAAATTAGAGAGCCATTTGGATGGAAGCAGGTTAAAATGAGTATGTGTGTTATGCAAGCCAGTGGCACCACTGCTTCAAAGTAGTAAACCCTCATCAGTCACACAATCAGACCTTACTGAAATTTGAGTTTCTTTCCATCCAAATTATCATATTAATTCCTCTGAGATCCCTATGAATTAGATATCAGTGATTAACCCTATTTGACAATGGTGCCATATCTTGCTTTTGTGACTCAGCAAGTTATTTCATCCCTTTTGTTTACTCATGTTTTTTGTTTGTTTGTCCCCTCCTTCCCCTCCCCCAGAGGAATAAATTGATGTATTCAATGATTTAAATGAGTTATCTAAAGTTATCATTTCACTGGTGAGAGTCAGTGTGGCCCATGTAATGGCCATCTTGACAAAGAGGCAATCCAACCTGGGTTCAAGTTCCATTTTTAATCATTTCTAGTGGGGATAATGTGTAAGTTACTTTGACTTTCTGTCTCCCATATTCTTCATCCTCTTAGATGGGGTTGTGAGGAGATTTAAAGAAAAATAATGTATATGAAATGCATGATAAATTTTAAAAGCCCCTTTAAAATGTCAGTTGTTAATCAGAAGTCTAGTTTTCTCCACACTATTGAAAGGCAAAAGGCTTCTATTTATATGGTACATATGGAAATGTGCCCATTTGCAAATAGGCTTCATTTCTTCAAATAGCCATAACCATCCTGGCTAAAACCAGGCCATCACAAACTATCAACTTCTGACAATTGGCTCTTAGTAAGTAATGAAAATTGCCTCTGACTCACAATAGACAGAATTATGCAGACTAATTATCCCACTAGAATATACTTCCTACATATTCAGTCTTCGAAAATGTTATTTTAATGAATTTGAAAGGCAAAAGAAGATAGAAAAATATTCCCACTTGGGAAAAGGTTTGTTTATTCTACTTAAATGAAGCCAGAAGAAAATGTTCTAATAAATTTGAATGAACCTAAATGATTCTTCAAATATTTCCCACTTTACCATAGACAGATAGTTAGATTTGTCTATTAATGGAAAGACTTTCACTTTTGAAAGCAAAGCAAGCTTTATACATCCCTAAGAAAGCCTATGGCATAATTAGAGAGGTGTCAGGGCATATTCACAATATGCAGCTTCCCTCTCAATAAATTCCAATAATACTTCAATTTTTTATTGTTTCAGAAATCACTTTGAGTACCCTATAGCAGAAGTTTCAAAAAAGGGAGCCATGAACACTCTTGAGTGTAAATCACATTAAAATTGAATTGGAAAATACATATTACATAAAATGCAATAAAATACAGATAATGCTAATTTTAGTTTCTCAAGTCATTATGTAGGCAGCAATATTTATGTGTGACAGTGATCTTTAATTCTACTTGACTTTGACCTCATTGTGATATAAAATTCCAGTGTGATTAAAGATTTGTGGAAATCACCAATATGGAAATCATCCTTAATAATGTAGATTATAAATAATTTCTATTTATCCATCCAACAAACTCCTTTTTTGTCCTGCTATAAATTTGCCTCAGAAGTTGATCCAATGAATCCATATTGGATAAAATAAACAAAAGACAATAAGATGTTCATATGATCCTAGCCATGTCATGCCCTACATTCATAATACCCCAATAAATTTGAGTTCAAATTGAGCCTCAAACAGTTATTAAATATGTATTTCTGGGTAAGTCACTTAATTTCTGATTGCTTCAGTTTCCCAAATTGTAAAATGGGGATAATAATAGCACATATCTTTCAAGATTTTTTTTTAAAGATCAAATGAGATAATATCTGTAAAGAGCTTAGCATGGTCTTTTCTACAATATTGATGCTTAATAAGGACTTGTTCCACATATATCTTTCCTATATTCCTTCATAACTTCATGTTTTCAACTTAGGTTTATTTCAGATTTGAGAACTGTGGAGTTAATTGATTTGTTTAAGGTCAGAAAACTAAGTATCCGAGGTAAGATTTGTACCAAAATAGCTCTTTAACCATTATACTATTTTTACTCTCATATTTCCTAAAGAGATATGAATATGACAAAATTATGCATAGCCTATAACTTCTGGGAAGTCATAATTTGGAATGGTAAGATAATAACATGAAATGCAATGAGAGCAAATGTATATGAATAGGTAGAGATGAATGAGTAAATATGTACTGACTTATGAAATAACATAATGTTAAAAGGGTTAGTGGATGTTTAAAAAAAAAAAGGAAATTGTGATTGAATAAAGCCTAAATGGAATCTTCAAAAGCAGGTCCTGTCACACCAACTTGTATTGCTTGTTTTTTTTTTTTTTTTTGATAGTAACTAGATATATAGATTACAAGGCATCTTTAGACATAATTTACATAGATTTTAAGGAAGCATTTTACTTTAAAAAAAATCTATTATGGTTTTATTATGGGAAAAGAACACTTTAGGATTGATAAATTTTACTATATATTGGCAGGTTAAAGACTGTGTTGCAGGACCTGAGGATTAACAATTACTGGTCTCATGTCAATACCAGCAGCAATAGCAGCAACAATAAAACATTACCCAATATTTGGACTGAACCCAACATTTGAGTTCAACACATTATCTTCACCAACATAAAGTGGATAAAGTCTGGCTAGACAATAGTTCATCTGAAAAAAAGTTTAATTGGTTATCATATAATATAAGTAAACAGTGTTAAGGCTACTTACTGTGTTTTAAAATATTCATCTGGAAAATGGGAAAGAGCATTGTATCTACCTCACAGGGCTGATGTTCAAATGAGATAATGTATATAAGGTATTTTTCAAATTATAATATAATCTAGAAATTTTAGTGATAGATATGATGCTAATTGCACTATTTATTTTGAATATTTTTATTTAGGAATCTGAAAAAGCTATAGAGTAGCCACCAGGAAATTAAAAAGCCTCACTTCTAAGTCTTTTTTTTTCTGAATTTCCTTGTTACTACTAAAAGTACAACCATCTTCCCAGTCCCTGAAGTTAAAAACCTGAGTGTCATCCTCACCTCTCTCACTCCCCCATACAATGTTAGTGAGACCTATGGCTTTTACTTTACCAACATCCCTTATATATGCCTCTTACCTCTTATCTCCTCCATCATTCTGAAGCAAAGTCTTTCCTTATTGCAAGGCAGCATATATTACAAGTCTCCTCCACTTAGATTTCAAATTTATCCTCATAATGGCCAATTCTGATGATGTCACCTCCTGGTTCAAAAATTCCAATGGCTCCTTTCCACTTTCAAGATCAAATTTAAATCCCCCTGTTTGGAATTCAAAGACTTTCCTAATAAGTCTGCCTTATGTTTTCTAGTATTTTTTAATAGATTTTACTCAACTTATTTTATGATCCAGTCACACTAACCTTCTTCTTCTTATCATTACCAGTCAATTAGTATTTATGTAGGTCCTATTATGTGCCAGACACTGTGGTAACTTCTAGAGATATAAAGGGGGAAAAGGTAGTTTATTCCCATAAAATCTTCTTTGTATAGGTGCTTCACCTACCTGGCTATCCTGGTAGTTTTTCACTGGCTATCCTCTATAGTTACGATTACCTCCTGTGTTATCTCAACTACATTTTTTTTTTTATCAAATTACCGGTAAACTCTTATCTTCTAAAAGAGCTCTTTCCTGATCTCCCCCAATTATACTCATTTTCTTCCATTAATAATTCCCAAATTATTTTGTATATTTGTACATAATTATTATGGTGACAAGGAACATCAAAACACACACTCAGAAGATGATAACAGGGCCAAAGCTCCTATATCCAAAGCCTCCAAGAAAAACAAAAAGTGGATTCAGGCCATGTAAGAGCTCAAAAGGGATTTTGAAAATCAAGTAAGAAAGATAGAGGAGAAATTAAGAAAATTGAGAGGGATGCAAAAAGAAAAGCAAAAAGCTAATGAGGAGAAGAATGCTTTGAAAAGTGAAACTGGAGGCAGTTGGTGGCATAGTTAATGGAGTACCCAGCCCTGAAGTCAGGAGGACCTAAATTCAAATCTGGTCTCAGACACTTAACACTTAGCTGTGTGACCCTGGGCAAGTAACTTAATGGCAATTGCCTCAGCAAAAAAAAAACAAACAAACAAACAAAAAAGAATGGATTCTGAAAAGTGACATTGACCAACTGGGAAAGGAGGTACACAAGCTCACTGTGGAAAATAAATTCTTTTGTTTTTTTGAATGCAGGAAAGATTTGTTTTACAATCTTACAATAAGGGGTGCCTCAGTGAGTAGACACACCTTTGAAACTCCAAAGGCAGCATTTTATTTTCTGTCTTGAAACATCCCTCCCCTGATTCCTCCTTTATTGGATGTTACAGAATTTATAAGATTTTTTTTGGGGGGGGAAGCTATATTTATTTATTTATTTATTTATATTTTTTTTTAATAAAGCTTTTTATTTACAAAACATATGAGTGATTTTTCTACATTGACCTTTGCAAAAAAACCTTTTTTTTCCCCAAGCTTTTCCCCTCCTTCCCCCCACCCCTCATCCCTAAATGACAGGTAATCTAATACATGCTAAATAGGATAAATTATATGATAAAATACGATACATGTATACATATCTATACAGTTATCTTACTGCAGAATTTATAAGATTTGAATCTCCTTGATTCATCACATAACTAGTCTCTGTCCTAAAATGCTTACATTCTAAAAGGGGGAAGATAAACTTCACAGTTGATTATTCTTTAATGTCCTTATGGGTTTGAGTGAAAAATAATTCCTTAAAAATAGAATTGAATATTGACTTATTTGGTGTCTACAGGAGGGGTTGGAGGGAAGAAAGGAAGAAAAAAAATTTGGAACAAAAGACTATGCAAGGATGAATGTTGAAATTTATGTGTATTTTTTGAAAATAAAAAGCTAAAAAAATAGAATTGAGCAAATGATAGCCAATGACTTATGAGAAATCAAAATACAATAAAGCAAAACAAAACAAAAAAAGACAAAATAGAAAAAAATACCTCATTGGAACAATAACTGACCTGGAAAATAGATCCAGGAGAGATCATTTAAAATTTATTGGTCTACCTGAAAGTCATGACCAAAAAAGCCTGGACATCTTCTTTCAAGAAATTATCAAGGAAAACTGTCCTTATATTTAGAACCAAAGGGTAAAATAGAAATTGAAATAATCCACTGATCACATCTTGAAAGAGATCCCAAAATGAAAAATCCCTGAAATATTGAAAAATCCCTGGAATATTACAGTACATTTCCGGATCTCCCAGGTCAAGGAGAAAATATTGCAAGTGTTAAGAAAAACAAAAAAAGAAAAGAAACAATTCAACTATATTGGAGCTACAGTCAGGATTAAAAGTTTCTACATTTAAAGAACTGGAGCACTGGGAATATGCTGTTCTAGAGAATAATAGAGCTAAGATTACAATCAAGAATCACCTACCCAGAAAAAAACTTAGTCTAATCCTTTAGAAAAGAAGGTGGTCATTGAATGAAATAGAAGATTTTTAAACATTCCTGATGAGAAAACCAGTTCTGAATGAAAAAAATTGATTTCCAAATCGAGGACTCTGGAGAAGCATGGAGTGGTAATCAAGAAAGTGATATCATAAGAGACCTAATAAGACTTATCTGTTTACATAGAAGGAATCCTACATAGAAGGATAATGCTTGCAACTCATTAGAACTTTTTTCATTATGGCAGTTGGAGTATATATAGACAGAGGACTCAGGTATGAATTGGATATGAAGGGATTATATCTTTTTTTAATGATGAAATTAAGAGATGAAAAAGGAATATACTGGAAGAAAGTGAAAGGGAGAAGTGGAATGGTGCAAATTGTCTGCCATAGAAAAAAGGCACACTTTTGCTGTGGAGCAGAAAAAGGGGTAGAGAAGATGAGAAAGTGAGTGTTACTTTCATCAGAATTTACTCAGAGGAAATAACACACATACTCAATAAAGGTATAGAAATCGGTTTTACTTGCAGAAAAGTTGGAAGGGAATGGGATATGAGAAGAGGAGAGGGTGATAAAAAAGGGCAAATTAAGGAGGTATTGGTCAGT
This sequence comes from Myrmecobius fasciatus, assembly GCA_023553655.1. Classification (NCBI taxonomy): domain Eukaryota; kingdom Metazoa; phylum Chordata; class Mammalia; order Dasyuromorphia; family Myrmecobiidae; genus Myrmecobius; species Myrmecobius fasciatus. Next base: position 22,434 of record JAJPUD010017031.1, read on the forward strand.
ATCAAAAAACTTTTGAGGAGGGATTGGGTGAAAGGAGAGAGAGAATAAAAGGGAGGAACCCAGTTAGAAATAATAATTTTTAAAAAAAGACTTTCAAAGCAAGGTTCTCTGATAAGACCTTATTTCTCCGAAACAGAGAGGGAACTGAGTGAAATTTGTAAAAGATTAAGAGCCATGCCCCAATTGATAAATTATCAAAACATATGATCTGTGTCCAAAGGAATATAAATCCATGCATATATTTTGATGCAACAACAATACTACCTGACATGAATATGAAAACATTCAGGTGGGAGGAAATGACCTATATGTATTAAAAAAATTCATAAAAAATCTCTTTTTAGGGCAAAATCAAATTGGAAAGTGAGGGAATGACTGTCAATTGGGGAATGGCTCAATAAACTATGGTATGTGTTTATGATGGGAAATTATTGCTCTATGAGAAATGATAAGAAGGATGCCATCAAGAAAAATATACCTGGAAAGTTCTTCATGAACTCAAGAAAAGTGAAATGTACTGTACACAAAGTAATAGCTTTGTTTTGGGATAACCAGCTGTGAATGATTATGCTCTTCTCAGTAGTAAATCCATGCCTACTGTGAAGGATTATGATGAAAAATCCTATCCAGAGAAGGAACTGACTGTATCCAAATACAGATTGAAATATTCTGCCTCTCTATCTCTCTTTTTTAAACTTTTTTGAGGGTTTTTATTTTCATTAGGGTGAGAGATCTATAATTTTTTTCACAACTTGATTTTTATGTAAATGTTTTGCATAACTTCACATGTGGTGTCTTAATTGTGTGTGGGGATAAAGAAGAGAACCTTGAACTCAAAAATTTTAAAAAACAACTTAAAAACAATTGCTTTGAATGTATATGGAGAAAAATATTAAATAAACAAAAACTTATAAAGAATTTAAAAAGAATAAAAAGGCTGTAATGGGTGACAAACACTCCAATAAGTCAATGACTATCAGGACATTTGTTTGTTTTCCATAAGAAAGAGACTCCCGAATATGCTGAAGGTTGGAAATGTACTGGATTTCATCTTTAGGTTGGCTTTTTAGATTTGCATAAAGCAAGACAAAAAAAATTGGACAGATATATGACATTTGTTATGTAAAAAAAGGAAAATATTGGGTTCCTCTCCCTCTGCCATAACATTACTCAATGATCTTCATTGTTCTTAACACAGCAGAAAATATCCAAGAAAGATAAGGCTTTATCGTTTCTCTTAAGATGTTTATTCTAAATCTGAGAAGGCAGGTCGAGAAAAATAACTCAAATTAACAAAAATCAGATGTGGACATGGAATTCAGAGTCACTGGGGAGAAATATATTAATATGTATTATATGTATTATAGGGAATTACTAAAGAATTCCTAGAGAAGGTGAAGAGTTGATCTGGGCCTTGGAAAATGAAAAGTACTGACATTACAGACAAGAAGATACCATGACCAAAGAAGACAAGAATGAGATAATATTTGAGGAGATAGAGAAAAACAAAACTAAATAAAAGCAAAAAAACTGACAAGCTATTTACATACTTAGGAAAAATTAGGGGATGATCTGGTTAGATCAAATGGGATGAGTTAATGCAATGTTGAATGATCATTTGATCATTTTGGGCCTATATTCAGTAAGAGATTCTGGTGTCCACGTTGTGGGGAATGGCTCAACAGAAGAAGTTACCAGAGGATACTTCACTGCCTGTGACAGTAGAAGAACATTATACAGCCTTTTTGAATGTCTATACTAAAATCCATAAAAATGCCATTATTTTGGAGAGTTACTAGTCTTATATAGTTCTTTGCTAAAAATACTGAACAGTGTAACTTCATAATAATAAATGAAGCAAGGGCTATTTTTATGTAAGTAACTTGCTTATTCATTGACTGAGATCTCTACTCTGAAGGAAAGAATTAGCATAAAACATTCAAATACTCAACAATATATCACACCATAAAACAAATAGGCATTTCTTCCTTCTTAAAGCATTTTAAGAATTATTATTTGTTCACAATGTATTTGATGATATCTACAGATATATAGAAGCGGTGTTTTTTTTTTTCCTAGCTTCAAAGAAAATACATTCAACACCTATTCACTTTCTAGAGGCACAGATTATTTTAAAACATGCATTTATTTATGTGTCATCTTTATATTATTAAAAAAAAACAAGAAAAAGAAAAACTGCAAAAACAAATGCTTACTGCCTTCTTGAATGGATAGACTAAGGCAACAAATAGAAGAAGTTCTGTCATCAATCTCTAAGAAATTCTAGAGATGAAAGACCTATCTCCCCTACTCAGAAAAGAATTAGGCATTCAGTTATAGACAACATTCATTATCCTTTCATCAACAATAACAGTCACACAATTGTCACTGATTTCATTTATATCTAAAACGTAGAACTACTTGTATTCTATGGATCCTTACTATTCTTTATAATGATATTATGAGTTTTGAAATGTGCCCTTCAGATTTAAAAAAAATCCCAACAGGTTCTCTCATTAATAGCCATCATATTATTCATGAGAAGATTTTAGGTTCCTATTTAATACCCTGTGATCCTCTGTCATAGAGAATAATGATGAACTAATAAGAGTCATTATTATCTATTTATTGTCTACTATATACAAGACACTGTTCTTAGAATTGTTCTAGCATTTACAAACATATATATATATATATATTTACAGTCTCTTCTGTCAAGAAACTTTTTCCTCTAATGAATTAGGAGGACAAATGAAAAAAAAGCTTAAGAGTAGAGATCCCTGGCACAAGAACATGATGGAGCTTAACAAAGTTTATTAAAGGAATTTTATTAAGTGGGAAATGAATAGAAATCTGTTTGGAGAGCTATCTTAAATGATTGTGTTTGGTAAGAGTGCTTTGATGACATATGGAACAAACTTTCAGTCAGATGAACAGAGAGTACTGAGGATACTGATGGTGTATGACTACAAAGTCTGAGGCAATTAAGAAGATTGATGAGGATCTTGATGATGAGGTTTTTGGGGACATGGTAAAGTCTAAAAGGGGTAACTGGATGGGAAATTACAATTACAAAACCATCAAGAGTTTTTACTAATCATATGAATCAAAATACACTATGAGATGATAAAACGATATAACTATATTACAAAGGAGAAGAAAGGATCCTTGTAGATATTGACCTCAAAGGCTTAATTTTGCAGCAGAAAAAACAGGCCTATGAAGACCAAGTCATTTGACTTTCAAGTATTAAGTGTCAAAGGAAGAATTTAAAACCTGGTATTTTGACTCTGGAGAAAGGTGGACTCAATTTCCACCTTACCACAATACAATTCTATGCATGGTGCACCTGCTTTAGTAAAAGAATAATATTCAAATAATCAGAAGAAATAGACCTATTATATTACATATTTATTAATCCACACCTAAAGTATCATTTTGTTATTCAGCGTCTCACATATTAAAGTAGAAACTGGAACAGTGGAATGTGGCTGAAAATGTGGTAGCAGGATGATGAAGGGTGTGGAAACAATCTAATTATTTAAAAAGCAGCTAAAGGATTTGGAATTATTTAGTCTAAAGGGGAAAATGTTTAAGGGGAGCCAATATTCTTGTACTTAGACCATTTGAAGGATCAACAAATTCATCAGCACGAGTACCCCTTCCACCATTACAGGGGAAATAGTAGCCAAAATTATTTACATAATTTATTTAGGCAGCTTAAAGCCATTCAAGCCATTCACCTACCACTTGACTTTGTCAGAGAATGCTTTAATATAACTTGAGTATATGACCTCATAAATGGTGTGAGTTAAGGAGCATTGAAAAGTCCCTGTTCTGCATGAAATATCTTTCTTTTTGTCTTGTCAAAGTGTCTGGAATTCCTACCATTAGGGGGATTAGAGAAATAGATTTTGTGAGTTATGGACAATGTTTTGTTAGAGTTAATTTATATTCACTTCTGAAAATGTATTACTATATTTTCACAATGAGCATTTGCATCAAAGCAGGTAGGTGGTACAATGAATGGAGCACTAGTTTGAAATCAGAGACATTGGTCTTTCTCACTTTAAATCCAGTTTCAGACACTTACTAGCTGTGCGACTTTGTGCAAATTACTTAACCCTGTTTGTCATTGTTCCTCATCTATAAAATAGCCTGGAGAAGCAAATGGCAAACCATTCCTGTATCTTTGCCAAAAATAACCCCAAAGTAGTCACAAAGAATTGAAAACTGAAAAATGACTGAAGAACAATAAAAATCTGCACCTCAGAAATAAGCAAAACTATAATCAGTACACAAATTATTGTTTTGTTGGTAGTTTAGACTTAATATAATGATAAAGAAAATGTTGATAATGAAGATTAAACTTAAATGTGTTATGCTTTTCTCTCTTTGCCCCAAGAATTGATTGTTTAACATTTACTAGCACACCACTGGGTATGGACATTCACAGAATCACCAATATTATAAAATATTATTGAATTTTGAGGAGAAAAAATAAACTGAATCTACGTTTGGGCTAGTTGATGAATTTTAATTTCTATGTAACCATTCAAATAATTTCTCCTATCATCACAATTAAGTTTTTGTTTCTCGGTGTGCCTTTCAGTTTAAGATCTTTCACACAAGTGCCACCACTGAATCTGTATCCCAAAGAGATAATAAACGAGGAAAAAGGACCCTTATGTGCAAAAATGTTTGTGGTTTTATTGTGGTGGCAAAGAATTGAAAAAAATGAGTAGATGCCAATACTTGGAGAATGGCTGAAAGAGTTATGATAAATGAAAGTACAGGAATATTATTTTCTATAAAAATGATGAACAAGTTGATTTTAGAAGGAAAGATTAACATGAACTCATGCTGGGTAAAACAAGCAAAACCAGGAATACATTGTCAATAGTAATAGCAAGATTGTGCAATGATTAACTATGACAGATGCAATTCTTCTCAGCAATTCAGCAATCCAAGGCAATCCCAATAAACTTTTGATGGAAAATGCCATCTGCATGCTATGTTCGCTTTCTTTTCTTTCTTTCCTTTTTTCTGAGGAAATTGCGGCTAAATGACTTGCCCAAGGTCACACAGTTAGAAGGTGTTAAGTGTCTGAGGTCATATTTGAACTCAGGTCCTCCTGAGTTTAGGGATAGTATTCCAACCATTATGCAACCCAGCTGCCCTATGTTTACTTAAAAATATTTTTCTTCTATTTTATTTTTCTTTTGTGGTTTTGCCTCCTTGTTCTGATTTTTCTCTCTCAACATGATTCATAAGGAAATATGTAAAAAAAAAGATGAATGCACAACAACAAAAAAAAAACTAAAAGATCTTTCACATAAGAAAGAAAGATCTGTCACATTTCTTTAGCAAAGCTAATGCACTAAAAGTTGTGGGATTAGCAGATTTTATCACTTGTAATCAACACAAGTATCTTTCAATTTTCAATCTCTGAACCTGAATGTTATAAATAAGATCCATTCTCCCAGAGTTTTCCCACTGATAGTTTATACTTTCAAATTATTTCATTTCCTGTAAAGGGATAACTCGGGAGGGTTTCTTAGTATTCTTTTTCATTATTTTGAAGGTAACATAGGGAAATAATTTTATATGAGAGTTGATGATTCACTATGCATAAAATGATTTTTAGGCTTTCAATTTTCTTATTATCCTATAATATCCTAGAAAAATAACTGATGTGAGAAAAGCTAATTGTAAAATCAAAATTAAATTTAAAAGGGAGACAATAGTTGGTAGGTAGCCTGGGAAGCTTTCTTACCTTTTCACCATTCCACACCTCACACCAAATTCTTTCCCAGTTTGTTCAGATCTCATTCTGTTCCATTTGGTTAAACAAACCTGTACAAAGTAAGTATTATTTGTCAAATATTCTTGCAGGTGCTGGAGATATAGTTATTGTCAATGCAAATTTAATAAGTGCTTATTATATGTCAGGCACTGTCCTAAGTTCAGGGGATACAAATTCTATGTTCCAGGATAATAATGTCAGATCTTTGGTATACAATTTGAATAATTTTAAGGGAGAGAGTTGTGTTGTCTTTCAATATTTCCTATTCTCTGCTTTTGTGTGAGACAATAAATTTAAAGGATTCCCTATAGTAGGTTAGAATCACTTAATTTTTAATTTAGCATTTTATTTAGTAATTTCTATTTTTTTTCTCAGAAAGAGACAACATGGCCAGAACCACAATGGGGCAACTTACTTTATTTTTAATTCATTCATTCATTCCTTCACTCATTCATTTAAGTTTATTTGTTTCTTCATTCATTCATTAATTTATGTTTTCAGATGGGCCAAGTGCTTTAAACAGTCCCATTGTCTTATGGCAGGAACAAAGAGGAAATGTCTGAATATTGTTGCATGACATTTAAATTCCAACTTCTGAGGGCACAGTAGAGAAACTCATTCTAGTCTGCCATCAGGTGGTCTGGTATTTTGATTAATATTAAGAAGAAATGAAATCATGATCTTGACACTTACTATCTAAGTGGCCTTTTCTGACCTTCAGTAATTCTGACTGAAGCTGCCTACTTCAATCTCTCTCTTGATATATATCCTTGACTTAAAGTCAATTTAAATAGCAAATTGTTTCTGTTTTGGCCAGAAACCTTGAGAGTCTTCCTCTCCCAGATTGGATATTTTTTGTGACTAGGCAAAAAGAGACAACTTTTTGCCTGTGAAAGACCTTAGCTTCAAAAGGCCAAAGTCTCCCACTGCATCCAAGGCCAAGTGCAGCTACCTTGATTTATATCTGGCCACTGGGCACAGATAACTCAAAAAGAGAAAGTGAAGCTGGCAACTTTTGTACAGCCTTACTTTACTTAAATCTAGTTCACTTGTATGTCATTTCAACATCTCTCTGATGTCATGGTCCTCTTCGAAAATGAAGGACAAATAACAACAACAGTCCTAATGTATACATTGACTCATACTATTCTAGTAATTCTAATGATATGACTGATGATGTCTGGAACAGGCAGGATTTATGCCCTTCCCACACATTTTCTGCTGGTTCCTGGTAAAGAGGGAAAGGATTGCCTCCAGAAATCTTTCCACAGCTACAATTCCTAGAATCCCCAAATGAAACTGCTGATATTTATCTGGATATTTAAGGCCCCCAGAGGTGTAGTTAGTTTTTTTTCCCCCTTTTTTCTTCTTTTCTTTTTGTTCAGGGCTTTCTTCTCTCTGTGACCAAAACAAAGAGAATTCAACTCATAAAGGGATCACAGAGAGTGATTAAAATCTCATTTTTTTTCTACATTCTTTAATTACATTAGCTGAGGACATAATTCAGAGTTATCACAATTCAACTCAATGAGTTGGAAAAATTTAATTAAATCCAATGATTATATATTATAAATTAAGATATGTATACATATATTTATTTACATATATACATACACACATATAATTATATATATGCATATATGTACAGGTATATATAAACATGTGTGCATATGCATATGCATACATGCGTGTATAAATGTATGTGTACACATGTATATGTATGCATGTGTGCATATATATTTATATGTATGCATATGTTTATATATGCTTGGATTTAGGGGAGCTCTTGAACTCTGGAATCATAGAATATCTAGGTTCTTTAAGAATAAGATCAAATGTAACTTCATCAAGATCATATCCTTGTCTATCCCCAGCTGCTGGTGTCAACAACTCAGATGACCTTCCATCTACTCTATTTAGCTGGTAGATTTTCTGTAAAGAATTAAAAGATAAGCTTTTTGAGAGCAGGGACTCTTTTTGCCTTTTTGCATGCTTATATCTTGGCAGAATGTCTAACATCCAATAAGCACTTAATAAAAAGGCTTGTTAATTCATTGCTTGGATGCATGTAGCTCCATATGATATGAATCTGTATGCAAAATGAGGAACACCAATCATCATTTTCAAATGATCAACATATAAAATGGCAATAACAAGAAAAAACAAAAATTGAAAGCATGCTACCAGAGTGAAAAGCTGTGAGAAAATATGAATCACTACTTCAAAAATCACTCAAAAGATCAGAAAAGGCTGCATTGACATTTTGTAGTTCACGACCTTCCGCCTCGGCTCTGCCAAGTAGTCCCCTCCTTGTTACAGGAAGAATAGCCGAAGGAACTCCCTTTGATTCACCACGGATTTGGGAAGGTTCTCAATTTCCTTTAAAAAGTTTCCCTGGGGGCGGAGCCAAGATGGCGAACTGCAGATAGCTTTCTCTGTGAACTCCCTCCGACATTCCCTCAAACCCAGACAAAGTAAGCCTTAAAACTGGTTTCTGAGTGAGGTCCTCGCTAAGCATTTGGACTACAACGCACTTCTATAAAAGATCTACCTTGAAAGAACTCTGGAGAAGGTTAGCCTCAGGGGAAATCGGCCTCTGGTCGCGATCGGACTCCAGCCGGGGCAGAAGTCAGGGCTGCGATAGAGGGGCGGATTTTGGGCACCCAGGAAGCCCCTGGGAGATGCCTGGGCCACTTTGCTCTGCTTGCGGGCAGGTGCTTTGGCAGATCTGCCTTTGGAAGGGGGTGGATGAGAACAGCTGAAAACGTGGTCCTGGTGCGAATCTAGCCCGACCAGCCTCAGACCGGAAGTCAACTCGGCAAACTGCCCCAGGGCAAATATAAATTGTTGCAGTTTTCTCGGCTTTTGACCAATATCCCAACTTTAAATCATGAGCAAGAAGCAGAAGAGAGCTCTCACCATAGAAAGCTTTTACGGAGAAAAAATAGAACAGTCCCCAGATCCTGACATTATGAAAACAATCCCAGATGAAGCCACAAAGGCAGACTTAAGTTGGTCTCCCTTTCAGAAGGCTTACCTGGATGATTGCATTAAGAATCTCAAAAGAGAGCTAGAAGAAGAATGGGGAAATAAATTGAGATCAGGGCAACAGAAATATCAAAAACTGGAAAATAGAACTGGTGAATTGGAAAAAATCACCAATTCACTGGAAAATAAAAATGGTGAACTGAAAAACAAAATTGGTGAATTGGAAAAAGACAACAATTCACTGA
>JAJPUD010017032.1:0-32438 GCA_023553655.1 Myrmecobius fasciatus
AGAACCTCTGAAGTAGATTTAGCAGAGGAGTGACATGAGGAGAGGCAATATGGTCATGACCCTGGAGTGGAAAGTGGGACGTGTCTAGCTTAGCTCCTAATTCGTTATGTGACATTGGAAAAGCCACTTTACTTCTCTTCATTTGAGCTTCTTTTTTTCTTCTCTAAAATGAAGGACTTGGTCTATTAATTAATCAATGGGCTCTTTTTAATTTTTTTCTTCTTTTAAGGCTGGATCTCGCTCTATTGCCTAAAGCAGGAATGCAGTAAATAGCTAGGAGCTGACCCAGTGCTGATCGGTACAGAAGTTCTGTCTTGCTCCATTTTTCCACCTGGTAGCCTGGGCCCCTTCATTCCTGAGAGACTCGTCATGTACAAAAATTAAAGGGAAGCAATCCTTGTCTTAGGATGATCTCTGAAGTCCATGATATCCTGTTGTCTGTTTTAACATTTTTTTGTTCTATGTCCAACTTCCATCTTTAACATATGATTTTCTGTCTCTACAATGAGTACAGTGTTCTATTATCCTTCTCATTGTCCCCTGCTTTTAGGGAAACTGAGTGCCCCATTCACTGCCCACCACCTGACCTTTTTTCTTTCCTTGGTGAAGGTGGAAGCCATATGGCAAAAATGGCCAAGTCATGAAGAATGGGTTCTGGGAGGGACCCAGGGGAGAGCCAATGAGTTTCCAGGACTCTGGCTCTGACGCTTGTATGTTATCAGATTTCCCTTAAATGTGCAAAAATATTTCCTGTCACATTCCTGCTATTATGTGTCCTCCGTCACTCTGTAAATGTATTACTCCCCGCCCAGAGCTCACCAGCAGCCAGAAAGGAGATTTCTTTTCTCCTTTATCTGCTGTTGATCGAGGAGCAGGTGGCCATGCTCCCACTTGGGGAAGAAAAACGAAGCTGTCTCAGGAATAATAATCCTGTATAGCCTCCAAATCCTATCTAGATATGCTTAGCAGGGACAATGAGTTCTGGTGTGGTGAGGAAAGCAAGACTCTAGGTTGAGGATTGGGACTCTTACCAAGGTCACCTAAAACTTATCTTCTCATCCAAGAGTTAGAAAGAAAGGTGGGATGTTTGGAGACAAAGAGGGTCAGTGTGGGGAATGATAATTGTATTAATTAGTATTTATATAGTGCCTTACACACAGTATCTCAATTGGTCTTCACAATAGTCTGACAAGGTAGGGGCTATTATTATCCTATTTTACTGATAAAGAAGGGTCAGACAGCTAAGTAAGTATCTACTTACTTAAGGCAGGATATAAACTCAGGTTTTTCTGACTATAAGTTTATCTTCTGTAACACTAGCTGTTCCATGTATGAAGAAAACCCCCAGAGCAGATACCTCATAAGGTTGCTATTTTCTAGCTAAAGATCAAAGCTTGTCTGGAGAAGGATGATCAGCAGGAATGATTCTATACTTAGAGTATGTCTAGTCTGTGCTTTGCCCCTGATTTTGTCAAATAGCCCCCAACCAGCACTGAGGTGGATAAACAGCTCCTTCACCTGGGTACTGGAGATGTCTCTTAGGGCTTTTAGTCACATACAGTAAGGAAGGAGTAGGTACAATGGCCTACTCTTTTGTGAATTATAATGTGATATATGAGAGACTGCAGTAGTAGCAGCAGTGGCTACTGGGGAAGGCTCTGAGAAGCATGTAAGTGCTAATCTGTGTTTTCCACCTCCTATTTTCTCTTATCCTATGGTGAGGTGGGTGGTTCTGGCTGCTGTTAATCCCAGGGATTGTGATTCCCCAAGGATTCTGCTCTAGAGTCAAGGTACAGGGTATAATTGAGCATAGACAGTACTTCCCAATCTTCCCAATAGAATATTAGCCCCTTGTGGACTGGGTGGGCTTCCTTATTCCTTCCTTCCCTCCCTCCCTCCTCCCTCCCTTCCTCCTCCCTCCCTCCCTTCCTTCCTTCCCTCCCTCCCTCCCTCCCTCCCTCCCTCCTCCCTCCCTCCCTCCCTCCCTCCCTCCCTCCCTTCCTTCCTCCCTCCCTCCCTTCCTTCCTTCCCTCCCTCCCTCCCTCCCTCCTTCCTTCCTTCCTTCCTTCCTTCCTTCTTTCTTTCCTTTTTCCCTTTGTTCTTTCTTTCCTCCCTCTCTCCTCTTCTTCCCCTATCTTTCCCTCCCTCTCTCCTTTCCTTCCTTCCTTTTAAAAAAAATCAACCTTCAGCACCTAGCATGGTGTGTAGCATGTTTTTATTTTGATTTAGATCTGTGAGTTCATTGGAGTAGTTAATTAACTCCCAGTAAGGAATCTACCTCTACCAATGCATGTCTGCAACTGTTCTCTAATTTACAATTTTGTACTTCCATCCAAAGCACATCTCCTAGTCTCCTTTCATCTTTGATTACAAAGCAGTCATGCTTGGGGCTCTACCTCAGAAGGTACCCCTTGAGGAGACAGGGCCAACCTCTCCAGTGCCCTTTTGGGCTGGCCAATCTACTCTCAGAAAACAGGCAGGAGAGCTTCATGTTTGACAAAGCCAGGCAGCCACCTCCAGGAGAGGAACACAACGTGGTAGAGATGACAACATGGAGAGAAAGTGAAGTTATTTTTATAAAAGTTAAATAAATAAAAACTGCCTTCTCGCCTGAGGCATGTTTGGTGTGTCGGCTGTTCAGCTGAAGGTCTTTCAGCGCCCCACTTAGCTGTTGTGAGTGGAACAAAAATGAAAACAAACAAAGAGAAAAGAGAGCCCAGGAACATCCGTAGAGGCAGCTGCTGCAGATGCAGTTGAGGGCTGTCACTGGGAAAAGTGGAACAAATGAGGAGGAGGGAGAGCATGATGTTTTAGGGAAATTGGATTTGGTGTAGGAAAGAACTTTGGCGGTCATCTAGTCCAACCAATCCATTTTATAAATGAGGGAACTGAGGGCTGAGGAGAGGTTAAATGACTTGCCCATGGACACACAGGTAAGAGCCAGGATTTAACTCAGATTCTTTGACTTCAATTTCAATACTCTTTTCATTCTATCATATACTCATTTGGCAGCTTACATACTCAGTTCTATCCAACAACCATTCATTAAGTGCCTACTGTGCGACAAGACACTGTTTTGGCACTGAATTACAGATGAAACAGTCTTTATTCTCCACGAACTTAGGTTTTCTTGGATAGGGATAAAACAATAAATACACAGATAAGCAGATACAAAATATATATGAAATTAACAAAGAATTTTGGGGGTAAGGTGGGTGGAGAACACTAAGAATTGGTAGAAATCAAGAAAATGTTGGATTATTATTTAGGGGCTAGTGTTCTATTAGGTAGGTCAGAAAGTACTGTATATGCCCAGTTATATTCTGTATTTTGGCTCTAAAGCAGGATTCTTGGGGAATTACAGTGTTAAATTGAATCTTGAAGGGATTTAGGGATTCCTAGAATGAAAGGGAGAACTCTAGATATAAGGAGCTGTATACTGGCATGGAGGAGGGAACTGTATATGAAAATTAATAAGTTGACCAGTGTGGCTGGAGCAGAGCTTCTATGAAGGTGATTGATGTGAGATCAGTTTGGAAAAATAGGTTGAAGGCAGATTTTGAAGTGCTTTAAATGCCCAAAGGAGAAGTTTGTATTTATTTTTCTTGGAGGCAATTGGGAGTCATTGAAAATTCTTGATTAGGCCAGTTATTTGTTCAGACCTATGCTTTAAGTAAATAAATTTAGAGAAAGAGACAGAGACAAAGGCAGACAGAAACAGAGAGAGACAAAGAGAGAGGAGAAAAAGAGAGAGACACACACAGAAAGAGAGAGAGAAACAGAGAGACAGAGACAGAGAGACAGAGACAGAGAAGAAGAGAGAGAGACAGAGAGACAGAGTGACAGAGAGTGACAGAGAGAGAGACAGAGACAGATAGAAACAGAGAGAGACAAAGGGAGAAGAGAAAAAGAGGGACACACACAGAGAGACAGAGACAGAGAAGAAGAGAGAAGAGAGACAGAGAGAGTTACAGAGAGACAGACAGAGACAGACAGAGAGACAGGAGGGAGAGAGAGGGAGACAGAGAGAAGGAGAGGGAGAGGGAGATAGAGACACAGAGCTGAAGATACAGAGACAAAGAAAGACAAAGAGAGACAGCAAGATAGAGAGTCAGAGAAACAGAAAGAAAGATAGAGAGACAGGAGGGAGGGAGAGGGAGACAGAGAAAGAGACAGAGAGAGAGGGAGATACAGAGACAAAGAAAGAGACAAAAACAGAGACAGAGAGAGACAGAAACCGAGACAGAGATAGAAAGAGAGAGAGAGAGAGCACTCCAGTTTGCTCAGTTCAGAACAGAATCTTGGGAGCACACTTAGGTAAAGTAAGTGGGGCCTGATTGATGCCTCATAAAGAACACTGAATAGTGGTAGTCCAATAATTAGGAAAAGCAGGAAAGCAACACCATGAAGATGCAGGGAGTTAAGAGTATCCAGGAGAAGGGCATGATTAACACTGTCAGATATTGCAGAGAGGCCAAGGAGAATGAGGACTGAGAAAACGTTATGGGATGTGATAGTTAAGAGAACACTCTTACCCTTTGAGAAGACAATTTCAGCCAAATAGGTGGTATCAAAAACCACATTAGATTGTCAGGAAGTGAGAAGTGATCGGGATGTGAGACATTAAGTATTGACAGCAAAAAGGAGACAGAATGGAAGAGATGCTGATATACTTTGTTTTATAGGTATATTTATCCACTTTGTATCTTTTCCACTAGTCTATAATGTCTATAAAAGAAGAGACTGTCTTATTTTTTGGTGCCCTTCTAGGCTGCTAATAAAGAATTATGAAGATAGTAGGGGCTCAACTGTTTATTTAATGAATGAATGGATGTTCTTTCTGAACAATTCATCCCTCCATGGGACAGGAAAATTTCTGTCTTGGTTCCATATTGCCTGGTTTCTAGGAGTCACTTGCTCAGTGCTCATGGATTCTGAATTAAGGGGCTGCTCTATCCTGTTGGAAAACTCAACATTTCTTTTTCTGAAACCTCTCTAAGAGAGGGATCAGTTCAAATCCTGTTGAAGGGAATGAAGGTGGACATTGGAGATACTCTAGGACATCTATATACTGTGAATTCCACTGTCAGTAATTTCCATGTTGTTGTTCATTTGTTTGGTCATGACTGATTTTTTGTAACTCCATAGAACATAGCAGGCCAAGCCCTTCTATACTCTACTCTTTCTTGAAATCTGTTCAAATTTATGGTCATTGTTTCAATGACACTATCCATATCATTCTTTGACATCCTTTTTCTTTTATCGTTTACAATTTTTTTCTTCAATATTTTCCAATATCAGAGTCTTTTCTTTTTTAAATTAAAAAAAAATTATCAGGGTCTTTTCTAATGAAAGATTATGTAGCCAAAGTATTTAATCTTCAGTTACAGTATTTGATCTTCCATTATTGAATTAAAATAATGACTGATCTGATCTCTTTGCTGTTGAAGGGACTCTAAAAAGTCTTCTCCAATACCATAATTCAAAAGTGTCAATTCTGCAGCATTCAGCTTTCATCATAGTCCAACTCATAGTCATATATTGCTACTGGGAAAAAACCAAAAGCTTGGACTATATAGACCTTTCTTTGCTAGATGCCCTACTTTCAGCTGTTCCCATTCACATAATTTCACAGTGTTTGTTCTGCTGTAAGAGAAAGCAGCATAGGGAAGTGTAAACAAGAATAATATTCAGAATATCTGGATTTAAGGCTAGTCTCTGCCACTATTGTGATGTCTGTGGTATTGTTTTAAGTTCTGAGCATCATACATTACAAAGAACATTAATGAATTGGAACACATCCAAAGAGAGACAGAAGGGAATGTGAAAGCAATTGAGTAGGGTTAGTTAAGAGGAAGAAAACAGCCAGAGGTGGAGGGATGTATGTGGATGCCCGATGTGTTGGCTGCCTTCAAACGTCTGCAGTGTTGTCCCATAGAAATGGAGCAGACATTCTTTGTGACTTACACACACACACAAACACATTCACAAATGGAGATCAATATGGAGAAAGCAAATTTGAACTCATTGCAAAGAAAATCTTCCTAATATAAGAAATGCCCAACAGAGGAATAGATTGGCTCAGTGTGTAGTTAGTTCCTAGTGCTACAGTCAGAGACTGGACACGGAAATCTCTGTAAAGGCTGAACTAGATGAACTTTGAAGTCCCTTCACATTCTGGGATGCTGTGAGTCTACAATTTTAGGACTGCAACAAGGCCATCTAATCTGCCAGCAGCAGGAAGCCAGCTTGATTGGAAAGGCCTATACAGTGCACTCAGAGAGGACGAGTTTTCAAATCAATTTGCATTTACCCTGTTAGAACAACAAATTAATAGCTCATTTTATGGAACTCGCAATCAACACATACAGCCCATTAAATTTAACAACAAACTTGTCTGATGATCAGGGCTTCCACTTGGTCCCTCCATCAACTCATCTTGGTGGTTGTTCTTCCTCCTGACCTTTCTATTTCCTCCTACCCTTCCTTCCTCCCCAATCCTCTTCTCATAGTCTCCTTTTTCTCATTAGTAAACATGATATTAAGCTCATTTTCTTGCAATAGTTACACACTCAGGGATGGAACTACCGTCCTCCTAGGGAGATTTTAGTATTGATAATAAGTTCCAAATTCTGAGTGTTAACCAGTGCAAGAACCAATGGGACTCTGTGCGAGGGTGGGACTTCATTTGTTAGAAGTCATCAATATTTTATAAAGGCGTTAAGGTGGTGATAAAAGATGTATGCTGTGCTGTGCAGGTGAGGAGTGCTTGGAAAAAGAAAAGGTGACATGTGGACAACCTTGACACTGGAGAGCTGTGCAGCTGGAACTCACTAATGAAATATATTTAGCGCTAAGGGAGTTAAGAGGAGGAAGAAGGATCTTGATAGGACATTGTGAAACAGCTAATATGCTCCTATTTAACTTCCCTTCAAACACTTCTAATTGAGTTAGGGTGCATGGGCTGTATAAATGTTAGGCTACTGGCATGGTTGCCAGGAAAAATTAGTATGCATTTATGCACAGACAAACCTTGGCTAACTAGACCTCAATTAGCTGAGATTTTCAATGGATTCTGTATCCCTTCAGTACAATAAGTAGTGATTTCATACTAATAGGACCCCAGAAATTGTGGTGGGTCGCATAAAACTTGTGTGTGTGCATGTATATTACATATTTGAAACTTGTAGCTTAGGCATGGACATTATAAAATACGCCGGTTTGTCTCTTTCCTCTTTATTTTGCACTACAAATAATCTGGATTTGTTTAGGAATGGGAAGATTCTGAAATAGTGAACAATCAAGGTTGGCTGGAAGACAGGCATTATGGGATCATTACACGGAGAAATCGTATAACTGTGAGGCATCCTTGTCAAAATTTCCAAAATCTTTTTCTCTGCAATAATTAAGCCAGCTTATTGGCTTTACTACATTTAGCAATGCCAATACTTCTTTCTTCCTCCTCTTCCATATTTCTTTCTGCTTCTCTTTAAGAATATCAGAAATGCCATCCTGAATCGTCTCTTGAACTATCAAACTAGGGCTGGAAACATGCACATTGGGTATCCTTTAAGGAGTTCTAGACCAGGGTTTTACCCCAGATAAGCTCCCTAATCATCTAACACAGTGGCTAAAACTCCACCATTAGATAATCATTCATCTGAAAAATAGGAACAATACTAGTACCTTCCTCATAGAGTTGTGATGGGAATCAAATGAGATATATCTAAAGTGCTTTACAAACCTGAAAGTGCTATGTAAATGCTAGCTATTATTATTATTATTATTATTATTATTATTAAATTTAGATCTTGAAGACTTTGAGGCTTTTGAGAATTCTTTATAGGAGGAAGGAGAACACAATCCTCATTCTCAGCTAGTTTTTTTTTTTTTTTTGCCAGAATTAATAGTCAAATAAGACCAAGACTGTAATAAAGAGATAAAAGTCAGGGATTTGGAGCTGGAAGAAGAGAGGAGAGAATGAAAAGAATAGGAATAGTATATCAAAGCATAACCTCTCTTTCTTGATGACAATTGTTTTGTATTTAACTCAGGACTTCTCTCCTTCTCTCTCTTTCTCTCTCTCTCTCTCTCTCTTTCTCTCTTTCCCCCACCTTTTCTACTTCTCTCTTCCCCCTTCCCCTTCTTTTTCCATTCTTCCCTTCCTTCCCCTGTGTTCATGAACAGATTATAGGATGGCATCCATGCCCTGTGGGACATCATTCTCATAGGTTCAGGATGTGCCCTCAATACCCCTACTTTCTCCTTCAGTAGGCCATTATGGATTCATCACCCATAAATTTGTCCACATTCTTCATGAACCTATTTATGTTTTCAGCCTGTAAAATTTCAAGGAGTAATGAGTCCCATATGTTTGCCCACTGTAGTAAATACCATGGCTTGTCATGCTGTTGCTCACGTTCCATGACTCTACTCCTTTTCTTACTGAAGTCTCTTCTCTGCTGTTCTAAGTTTCTCCCATAGACAACTCTTCATGAAAGCTCAATGAAAAGAGGAAAAAGGCAGGACAGAGTGATTTCCATTTTCCTCAGGATAGCTGCCTGTTTTTCTTTTTATAATTCCTTTCTTAGTTAAAAAAATCATTTAAAAATTTCTTCCCTTATACTGTCTTATTTTGTACCTTTGTGCTTTTTACTGTTTGTTCCTTATTACATCTTTTGTGTCCAAATATATAAAATTAATTCTCATTTTTGTCTTACTATATTTTATTATCTTTTAGTTTTTATTATCATGGTTATATTTTTCTTTTTTTCTGATGAGTGAACTTTCTCTTTTTATTTTATTTGTATTATTATTAAAGCTTTTTATTTTCAAAACATACGCAAAGATAATTTTCAACATTCACCTTGGCAAAACTTTGTGTTCGAAATTTTTTTTCCCTTTCTTTCCCCCCAACCAGTCCCCTAGACAGCAAATAATCATGATTATATTTCTGAGGGAGGGGAACTCTACAGATTTAACTCTCCCTTGGAACAAAGAAAACAATTAAGTAAAAGTACCCAACATGGTGACTACATCTGACTATATAATTATAGTATTGTGCTCTTGTAGTCCCCTATCTCTTTGCCATAAGATGTGAGGTATCTTTCATAATCTGTTTTTTGGGATTACCATTGGTTTTGTCAGTTACTCAGAATTTGACTTTGTTTTAGGGTTCTTTTTTTAACTTTTTAGGGTTTCTTTTAACATTGTTATGCTTTTCATTTATATTGTTCTTATTTCTGCTTATTTCATTCTGGCTCAGCTAATTCTATAGCACTTCATGTATATTTTGGATGTTTCTTTGCATTCCTTATAATTGTCATCTCTTCCTATAATAGTTAATTTTATGTATGCACCCCAGTTTATTTTTTGGCTATTCCCCAAATGATGAATACCCAATTTATTTCCAGTTCTTTACCACCATAAAGAAGGGCAACTATGTGGCACAGTGGATAGAATATTGAGCTTAGAGTCAGGAAGACTCATCTTCCTGAGGATATTTATTAGCTGTGTGTCCCTGGGCAACTCACTTAACCTTGTTTGCCTGTTTCCTCATTTATAAAATGAGCTGCAGAAGGAAATATAAAACTGGTTTTTGTTTCTTTCTTTTGGTATTTTTGTTCAGAAAACCCCAAAAGGGCCATGAAGAGTCAGATATCACTGAAACAAATAAATATCAACAACAAAACCATAAAGAATATCTACTATGACTGCTTTTGCAAACAGTGGATTTTTGTTTCTGTCTTGGACTTTCTTGGACTTGTATTCTACTTTTCAAAATCTCTAGTTTCCTTTACGGTCAGTTTAAATATCACTTCTTCTATAAGGGCTTTCATGATTTCCCAATTTACCAGTATCTTTCCTTACTGGATAAATCTGTATTAATTTTGTCTATTCTTATATAGACATGTACTTTGTGAGAGAATATAAGCTCTACTTCACGGTAACAATAGTTGCCTCTTACAAAATCGTTTACAACTATTTCAAAATCTGCTTACCTTCATCTTTGCACTTAGTCCTTACTTTTGTGAGGTGGGTAGTGCAGGCTTTGATTATGCCCACTTTCCAGATGAGGAAGGAGGACCTTAAAGACATGATATGACTGTTTTGCATCTGCTGCACTGCCTGGTATCTTTCTGGTTTCAGCTCCACCAAACAAGATGCCCTTCCTAGGATAAGCCCATCATTTCTAAATTTGTCACCTTGTTGCTAACTCAAAACTTGATTGACTCCATCTCCCTTAGCCTCCTCTATTGGAGGACCTGGAGGACAGGAGTACCAAATTTCTCACAATGCCTTCCTCTTTAGAGAGCAGAAATGGACTCCTAGACCACTTTACTTTGTATCTGCTTCTCTGCCTGGTTTTAGCTCTGCAGAACATGATATCCCCTTGCCAGCTACTCTCTGGTATTCCTTTTCCTGCTCCCTCCTGTCTTCTTTTATGTCTTATTTCCCATTTTATAAAGTAAACTTGTGAAGGGCAGTCTTTTTATTAATTGTATCCACAACATTTTTGTGAAGTTCTTAGCATTTTGTTGATGTTTACTGAATTGGATTGGATTTGTCTAAAATCACACAGTGACTTCCAGTCCCATGCTATCTCTGCTATAGTCATTCTATGACAAATTCTTCTTTTAAAATAATTACAATATTTATTAAGTATCTACTGTATTCAGAGTTGTCAATATGTGCTTCACAGTGGGAATGGATAAAATGAAGCACTTTGAACTCAATGCCTCCGTTGGTTGATTTGAGCTATGGTAATGAACAGCTAGATTTCTGCATTGGCTTGATGTTATTTTAAATATTGAATCTAGGTAAGACATGAGATTCATAGGATTATAGTTCCAGTACTACAAAGAATCATTAGAGATCATCCAATCTAATCCCTTATCTTTTATAGAAATGGGAACTGAAGTACAGAGAGATTCAACACCTTCTTCATGGACATAGAGAAAATATATGATAGAGGCATAATTTGAATACAGATGCTCTGACATTAAAACCAGTGTATTTTCCACTGTATCATATTACCTCTTCTAATTATCCTCCATTCATAGTTATTCAGGCCTAAATTGCCAACATTCATTGCAATGAATCAGGAGGTGTTTCTTGGGGATTGAACATCCACCCTTATATTGATGCACTGTACCTTCATTTGCATATTTATTGATTGATTGATGAATTTAGAACTCAAACAAGGATGCCATATAAATAAGCTATATTAGCTTCAATTCAACACTTGGTTATTACTTCTTCCTTCCTTCCTTCCTTCCTTTCTTCCATTAGTGTAAGAAAAAGGGCAGGATTGGCAAGGAGCGGGAAAGAGGAAGAAAACAGGCTATTTCTGATTTACTAAGAGGGCAAAAGTTTGAATTGGGGGGGGGGAAGGAAAAATAATTACCACTTTCCAAACTTTTGCCCTTAAGATAGCATCTGTTGTTAAACCAGTAGTGCATCTGTGCAGAAAATGTGATTATGACTCAACCTTCTGTCCCAAGGAATTTAACTTCACAGCTTTGGTTAATCTACTAGTGGGAGAAAAGCCTGTGAAAGTACCTACCATTGAAGAGTTAAGCTCTTAGATGCATGTTTACTTTGTGTTTATCTGCCTGGGAGATTCAGTGGCCTTATTGCCCTTGTCCATCGATTTCTAACCTTTGTAGGATTTTGATGTCCTATTATCACTTGCTTTTGTAAAACATTACCCATTCCTGAAAGTACTGGAAGGATTAGGTCTGATTTTTAAAGGAAAAGGAATGGGGGAAAGTGATTTTTTTGGGGGGATGGAGTATGAATATCATGATTCATTGTCATAAGGGTTGTGGAAAAAAGCATTGGATTTGGAGTTCGAGGACTAAGGTTTGAATTCTGGCTCTTCTACTTGCTTGCTACTTGTGTGAGTTCTTTGGGCTGTTGTTTAAACTCTATGTGCTTCAATTTCCTTGTCTGTAAAATTAGAAGGTTGTATCAAATGACTTCTGAGGTCCTTTTCAGATAAAAACTTATGATTCTATAATAATTGTCTCATTAAGAAGGTACTATAGACTGCCTAATATCAAGAACCTGACTTTGAATTTTAGAAGATGATAAGTTAATGGTAAATAGCAGTCACCTGAAGACCACAGTGGTATTCTGGGTTTGAATACCTTATTTTGGGAAGCTGAAGAAGTGATTAGTGTCTCCTGTTCATTACCCATTATTTAGCAGCAAAGGCTCTCTAAAAATAAATGGTTATTAAATGTAGTAAATCTGCTGGCACATCAGAATGAAAACAACACATATACTAAACTTACATTTCTAAGAGGCTAACTGAGGAATGTAGCACAATTAGTAAGGATCTATGATGATGGGTGAAGGTTGCTGGAGTGGGATTCCTTATTATGTGATCCATTGATCAATATATAGATCACCACATCAACAATGATTTCCTCATATCTATGAAGATATGAAGAGCCGTTAACATATGTGATGACCTCATCTCTGAATTTTAATAATTTCATGAAACCAGTGTTTTAGAGACATCTCCTCTTCTCTCCCCTTCCCAAGTCTCACTGGGAAATTTTCAGAACTTTGGTAGGGGGACAAGTTATTATTTGTTGCCCACATCCCCAAATCTGTCCTTTAGGATTTTTGAGCAACTGATTGAAGGTAAGAAGGGAAAAAAAGGTGATGTTTGGGGTAGGGTGTAATTCTAGCTAAGTCTACTGCTACCCTTGCAAGTGAATTACTTATCTATATACTTTCAACTTTTGGAGGTAGAGGCTTGGGCAGGGAGCTCTCTTACAGCTCATAAAAATAAGAACAACAACAACAAAAAAAACAAAATAACATCCCTCCTAAAAAACAACAACAGTAAAAAACCCAAATACCAAAGGTATCATCAACTCTGTCCATGCACTCAGTACATAACTTAACTCTTAAATTTTCTCTCAGGACTTTACTTCAGTACTTCAGTACAATAATATTTTGGGATGTCTTACATTTGTGAATGGGGCCAAAGCAAACATATGATAGGTAACCAGAGACAGCATCTGTTATATGTGGGTCAAGAGCTCCTATGGGATATGTCATACCTTGGCAATGGAAAAAAAACAGGAGTGTTAAATACAAGTTCAATGATATTTATGATTGTGCTAGGATATGATACTTAGATAAATCAATTCATGCCCTCATTGAGTTCATGAAGAGAAGATATTAGATTATAGCAAGGGCAAATTCACATAAATAGCTAAAATGTAGTATTATATAATGATTTCATTGCATAATTTCTTTTTTTATAAAGCATTTTATTTTCAAAACATATGCATAGTTTTCAACATTCATCTTTGCAAGACCTTATGTTTCAAATTTTTCCCTACCTTCCCCCACCTCCTCCCCTAGACAGCAAATAATACAATATATGCAGTTCTTCTATATGTATTACTCCAATTATCATGCTGCACAAGAAAAATCAGTTCAAAAAGAAAAAAAAAGAGAAAGAAAAAAATGCAATCAAACAACAACAAAAAGTGAAAATACTATGTTGTGATCTGCCCTCAGTCCCCACAGTTCTCTCTGGATGCAGATAGCTCTCTTCATCACAAGATCATTGGGACTGGCCTAAATCACCTTGCTTTTGAAAAGAGCCACATACATCAGAGTTGATCATCACATAATCTTGCTGTTGCTATGTGCAATGATCTCTTGGTTCTACTCACTTCACTTAGCAATAGTTCAAGTAAGTCTCTCCAGGCTTCTCTGAAACCATCTTGCTGATAATTTCTAATAGAACAATAATATTCCATAACATTCATATACCATAATTTATTCAGCCATTCTCCAACTGACAGAGATCTACTCAGTTTCCAGTTCCTTGCCACTACAAAAAAAGGCTGCCATAAACATTTTTGCACATGTAGTTCCTTTTTCCTTTTTATGATGTCCTTGAGGTACAGTCACAGTAGAGACATTGCTGCATCAAAGGATAAACACAATTTGGACATAGTTCCATATTGCTCTCAGAATGGTTATACCAGTTCACAACTCCACCAACAATGTATTAGTGTCCCAGTTTTCCCACATCCCCTTCAACATTCATTCTTTTCTTTTCCTATCATTTTAGGCAATCTAAGAGGTGTATAGTGGTATCTCAGAGTTGTCTTAATTTTTTCATAGGACTAGAAATGGTTTAAATTTTTTCATCTGACAATTGTTCATATACTTTACCATTTATCAATTGGAGAATGGCTTGCATTCTTATAAGTTTGAGTCAATTTTCTATATATTTTAAAAATAAGGATTTTATGAGAACCCTTGGATGTAAATTTTTCCCCTAGTTTATGGCTACCCTTCTAATCTTGTCTTCATTGGTTTTGTTTGTACAAAAACTTTTTAATTTAATATAACAAAAATTATCCATTTTGCATTCCATAATATACTCTACTTTATCTTTGGCTATAAATTCCTTCCTTTCCTACAGATCTTAGAGGTAGATAATCCTTTGTTCTTCTAATTTGCTTGCAGCATCATTCTTTTTTTTTTAATTAAAGCTTTTCATTTGCAAAACATATGTATGGGTAATTTTTCAACATTGACCCTTGCAAAGCCTTCTATTACAAATTTTTCCCTCCTTTTCCCCACTCCCTCCCCTAGATGGCAGGTAGTCTAATACATGTTAATTATGTTAAAATGCAAGACAAATCAAATATATGTATGTATACATATTTATACAGTTATCTTGCTGTACAAGAAAAATTGGATCTACAAGAAAAAAAACCTGATAAGGAAAACAAAATGCAAGCAAACATCAACAGAGAGCATGAAAATGCTATGTTGTGGTCCACACTCAGATCCCACAGGTCTCTCTCTGGATGTATATGGCTTTCTTCATCACTGAACAATTGCAATTGGTTTGAAACATCTCATTGTTGAAGAGAACCATGTCCATCAGAATTGATCATCATATAGTCTTGTTGTTTGCGTATATAATGACTCCTGGTTCTGCTCATTTCACTTAGCATCAGTTCATGCAAGTCTCTCCAGAACTCTCTGAAATCATCCTGCTGGTCGTTTCTTACAGAACAATAATTAATATTCCATGACATTCACATACCATAATTTATTCAGCCATTCTCCAATTGATGGGCATCCTTTCAGTTTCCAGTTTCTAGCCATTACCAAAAGGGCTGCCACAAACATTTTTGCACATGTGGGGCCCTTTCCCTCCTTTAAGATCTCTTTGGAATATAGGCCCAGTAGAAATACTGCTGGGTCAAAGGGTACGCACTGTTTTATAACTTTTTGAGTATAGTTCCAAATTGCTCTCCAGAATGGCTGTATCCATTCACAACTCCACCAACAATGCATCAGTGTCCTAGTTTTCCCACATCCCCTGTAACATGCGCTATTATCTTTTTCTGTCATCTTAGCCAGAATCATTCTTTATGTCTAAATCTTGAACCCATTTTGACTTTATCTTGGTATAGGGTGTTAGGCGTGGGTTAATGCCTACTTTTTGCCATACTGATTTCCAATTTTTCCAGCAATTTTTGTCAAATAGTGATTTCTTATCCAAGAAACTGGGGTCTTTGAATTTATCAAATACTAGATTACTATAGTCATTGACTAATGTGTTTTGTGAACCTATCTATTCCACTGATTGACTACTCTATTTCTTAGCCAGTACCAAATGGTTTTGATGACCATTGCTTTATAATAAAGTTTTAGATCTAATGCAGCTAGGCTACCTTCATTTGCATTTTTTCATTAATTCCCTTGAAATTCTTGACCTTTTGTCTTCTAGATGAACTTTATTATTATTTTTTCTAGCTCTGTAAAATAATTTCTTTTTTTTCTTTTTTTTTCTTTTTTTTTTTGGCTGCGGCAATTGAGGTTAAGTGACTTGCCCAGGGTCACACAGCTAGGAAATGTTAAGTGTCTGAGACCAGATTTGAACTCAAGTCCTTTTGACTTCAGGGCTGGTGCTCTATTCACTGCACTATCTAGCTGCCCTTGTAAAATAATTTCTTGAAGTTTGATTGGTATGGCACTGAATAAGTAGGTCAATTTAGGTAGAATTGTCATTTTTATTATATTAACTAGGCCTATCCATGAATACTTGATATTCTTCCAGTTGATTAGACCTAACTTTGTGTGGAAAGTGTTCTATAATTGTATTCATATAGTTCTTGACTTTTGATTGGCAGGTAGACTCCCAAATATTTTTTGGTCATCTACAGTTATTTTAAATGGAATTTCTCTTTGTATTACTTGCTCCTGAATTTTGTTGGTAACATGAAAATGCTGATGATTCATGTGAATTTATTTTGTATCCTGCATCTTTGGTAAAGTTGTGAATTTTTTCTAGTAGTTTTTTAGTTGACTTCCTAGGATTCTTTAAGTATACCATCATATCATCTGCAAAGAGTGATAATTCGGTTTCCTCATTACCTACTCTAATTCCTTTAATTTCTTTTCTTTCTCTTATTGCTAAAGCTAACATTTCTAATACAATATTGAATAGTATGGTGATGGGGGCAACCTTGTTTCACACCAGATCTTATTGGAATTGGTTCTACTTTATCCCCATTACATATTAACACTGTTTAAAAAAATAGTTGCTACTGATCATTTTATGGAAAACTCCATTTATTCCTATATTCTCTAGTGTTTCAAATAGGAATTGATGTTGGATTTTGTCAAATGTTTTTCTTCATCTATTGAGATAATCATATGATTTCTGTTAGTTTGGTTATTGATATAGTCAATAATGCTATTAGTTTTCCTGGTATCTAAACAGCCCTGGATTCCTGGTATAAATCCTACTTGGTCGTGGTATATTATCCTAGTGATAACTTGCTACAATTTCTTTGCTAATATTTTATTTAAGATTTTTGCATCAATATACATTAGGAAAGTTGGTCTATAATTTTCTTTCTTCATTTTGGTATCAGCACCATTTCTGTCATAAAAGGAATTCAGTAGTACTCCTTTCCCTATTTTTCCAAATATTTTGTTTGCATAGTACTGGAATTGTTCTTTAAATGTTTGTTAGAATTCACATATAAATTCATCTGGTCTTGGAGAGTTTTTCTTAGGGAATTGATTAATAGCTTGTTCAGTTTCTTTTTCTAGAATGGGACTATTTAAGCAATTTATTTCCTCCTCTGTTAATCTCAGCAATCTATATTTTTGTAAGTATTCATCCATTCCACTTAGATTATCAGATTTATTAGCATGTAGTTGGCAAAGTAGCTTCTAATTATTCCTCTAATTTTCTCTTCTTTGGCAGAAAGTTCACCTTTTTTCATTTTTTGATACTAAGAGTTGGATTTTTTCTTTCCTTTTTCTAATCAAATTAATGCAAAATTTATCTATTTTGTTGTTTTTCAAAAAACCCACTCTTATTTTTGTTTATTGTTCAATAGTTTTCTTACTTTCAATTTTATTAAACTCTCCTTTTATTTTCAGAATTTCAATTTGATATTTATTTAGGGGTTTTAATTTGTTCTTTTTCTAGCTTTTTTATTTACATGCCCAATTAATTTATTTTCTCTTTCTGTATTTTATGCAAGTAAATATCTAGAGATATAAAACTTCTTATAAAAACTGCTTTGGTTGAATCCCCAAAATTTTGATATGTTGTCTCATTATTGTCATTCTCTAGGATGAAATTATTAATTGTGTTTATGATTTCTTGTTTTACCCGCTCATCTTTAGGATTAGATTATTTAAATCCAAATTAATTTTTGCGTATTTTTCCTGGTCTTTTATTATATGTAATTTTTATTGCATCATGAACTGAAAAAGATACATTTACTATATCTGCCTTTCTGCATTTGAATTTGAGAATTTTATGTCCTAATATATGGTCATTTTTTGTGTAGGTTCCATGTACCCTTGAGAAAAAAAGTATATTCCTTTCTGTCTCCATTTAATTTTCTTTAAAGGTCTATCATACCTATTTTTTCTAAAATTCTATTTATCTCTGTAACTTCTTTCTTATTTATTTTGTGCTTCAATTTATCTAGTTCTGATAGAACAAAGTTGAAATTCCCCATTAGTATAGTTTTGCTGTCTAATTCTTCGTGGAGCTCTCTTAACTTCTCTAGGAATTTGGATGCTAAACCACTTTGTGCACATATGTTTAGTATTGATGTTACTTCATTATCTCTGGTGCCCCTTAGCAAAATGTAGCCTCATTCCTCATCTCTTTTAATTAGATCTGTTTTTGCTTTTGCTTGATCTGAGATTAGGATTACTACCTCTGCTTTTTTTTTTTTAGTTTATCTAAAGCATAATAGATTCTGCTCTAATCTTTTACCTTTTCTCTGCATGTATCACTGCTTCAAATGTTTTTGTAAACAACATATTGTAGGATTCTGGCTTTTCATTCAGCTTGCTATCTACTTCTGTTTTATGGGAGAATTCATCCCATTTCCATTAACAATTAAAATTACTAATGCTATATATCCTGGCATCTTATTTTCACCAAGTTATTCTTTTTCTATTTCCTTTTCCCCTTTCCTTCCTCCCCAGGGTTTTGCTTCTAACCACCATCTCCCTCAAACATCCCTCTCCTTTTACAATCCCTCTCCCTTTCTTATCCCTTTCTCCCTTCTGTTAGCCTCCTCCTTTCCTTTCCCCTTTCCCCTCCTACTCTTCTATAGGATGAGACAAGTTTCTCCATAAAACTAAATATGTCTTATCTTCTCTTTGAGCTAAATCTGATGAAATTAAGGTTCACACAATGCTCATCCCCTTCCCTTCTTTCACTCAATTGTAATAGGTCTTTTTTGCCTCTTCATGAGATGTAATTTACCCCATTTTACCTGCCCTTTCCTCTTCTTCCAGTACAAACCCTTTTGTACCTCAAGTTTGTTTTATATATCGTCACAATGAAACCAAATTGTATCTAGCCCTCTAAGTATACCCCTAACAAAAATATAGTTCTCAAGAATTGATCATATCATCTTCTCATATAGGAATATAAACTTTTTTAACTTTTAAAAGAAACATTTTTTTTTCATTTTTACATTTTTATGCTTCTTTTGAGTGCTATATTTGAAGATCAAATTTTCTGTTCCACTCTGGTCTTTTCATCAAAAATAAATGAAATTCTTCTATTTCATTGAATGTACATCTTATTCCCTGAAAAATAATGCTTAATTTTATTGGATAGTTGATTCTTGGCTGCAATCCAAGTTCCTATGCCCTTTGAAATATCAGATTTCAGGCCCTTCAATCCTTTAAAGTGGAAGCTGCTAGATCCTGGGTAATCCTGATGGTGACTCTTCAATATTTGAATTGTTTCTTTTTGACTGCTTGCAATATTTTCTTCTTCATCTGATAATTCTGAAATTTAGCTATGATATTCCTTGGAGTTTTCATTTTGGAATCTCTTTTAGGAGATGATCGGTGAATTCTTTCAATGGCTATTTTACCCATATTCTAGGATATCATACCCATACTCATATTCTAGGATATCAGGGCAGTTTTTCTTGATGTCTTAAAAGATGTTGCTAAACATCATGGTTTTCAAGTTGTCCAGAATTCTTAAATTGTCTCTCCTGCATCTATTTTTCAAGTCAGTTGTTTTTCCAATGGTGTAGTTTATATTTTCTTCTATTTTTTTCCATTTTTTGGTTTTGTTTGGCTGATTCTTGATGTCTCATTGAGTCATTCACTTTTATTTGTTCAATTCTAATTTTTAGTGAATTATTTTTTTAGCTAGTTTTTGCATTTGACCAAATTTAAATGAGTTGTTTTGGTCATTTTTTTTCCATTTCACAAATTTTGTTTTTCAGGTACTTTTTTTCTTTTCCCATGTCATCAAATCTGTTTTGTAAGGAGTTTTGCTAAATCCATTTTAAGGTGTTTTCTTCAGATAATTTCTGTGTTTTCTTTTCCAAACTCTCCTGCAAAATTTTCATTTCCTTTCCCCATTTTTCTTCTATTTTAAGATCGTTTTTGAATTCCTCCAAGAGAGCTTTGTGAGATGGAGACCAATTTATAGCACCCTTTGGGGCTTCATCTGGAGATGTTTTGCTTTTATTGTCCCCAGGGTTTGAGGTCTGTTCTTCCCTGTTTCCATAAAAGCTATTTATGATCAGAGCTCTTTTTTGTTTTTTTGCTCATTTTAAAGGTTAAGATCTGTTCTTAGGGCAAAGGGGGGATTGTCCCAAGCTTCCTCTACAGGTGGCAGCAGCTTCTCACTGTCTTGGAGCCAGTGCTGCCTGCTTCCTTCTCCCACTGGATGGGTGTGGCCAAGTCCCGCATTATTCTGGGGTCCAGAGGTCCATTATTTGTCTTCTGTAGTTGTCTTAGGGGTCTCACAGCTAGTCTGCTGATTCACTAGCTTCTGAACCAGGAGAGAGTAGTGGAGATGCCAAACTGTCCTGGGTCCCTGCACTACACCTGCACTCGGCCTGATTGAGACAGATCTTTCCTGAAGTTCTTCCAAAATATCTTCTTCTGGAAATTCGTTACATTCCAAATATTCTTGGGTTCTGTCATTCCAAAACCAGTTGAGCGGCTTCACTTGGTGTTGCTCTGAGGGAAACCAGAAAGAGCTCAAAGACTTGTCTACTCTCCACCATCTTGGCTCTCCCCTACATAATTTCATTACAAAATAAAGCACTATGGGGGCAGCTAGATGGTGCAGTGAATAGAGCACCAGCCCTGAAATCAGGAGGACCTGAGTTCAAATCTGGTCTCAGACACTTAACATTCCCTAGCTGTGTGACCCTGGGCAAGTTACTTAACCTCAATTGCTTCAGCAAAAAGTAAAAACAAACAAACAAAAAAACAAAAACAAAATAAAGCACTATGGAAGGTCCAAGGGGTCCAAGTTATTCATCTAGGAGTTGGGTTGGATGCTTAGTTGGAAGATAACAGGAGCAGCAACATAAACCTTCCAGGAGAGCTTTACAGAAACAACACAGACAGGATGGGGGAATAACCTTTATAGCTGAACAATGAATCCTTTTTGAGAGGTTTCCTTAACTCTCTAATAGGATTTTAGGATCTGTAACTGAGAGGTACCTTACACATCATGTAGTCCAAGCTACTTATGATGAAGCTGTGATTCTAAGACAGGAAGTGACATAGTCAAAGTCATACAGGAGATAGGTGACAGGGCCAGATTTTGAGCTCAGATGCTCTGGCTCCAAATCCAGTCCTCTTCTCTTTATATCAGGGCTTATTAACTATTTTCTGTCATGGGCCCTTTTGGCAGTCTGGCAAATACTATGATTCTCTTCTCAGCATAATGTTTTAAGATGCATGATATGAAATGCACAGGATTATAAAGGAAACAAATTTGATTATCAACAAGGTGGGGAAAATGTTTTTATAGAGCCCAGGTTAAGATCTCCTGATCTACCCTTTGTTGTTTGTTGACCAGGATTCTGGAATAGCCTGCACGATTAGGTCCAGCTCTGCTTTGATAGTCAGATAGAGGTTTGGCTCATGTCATAGAACTGCCACACACTGTCACATGCAGTTATTGTGCTAGATTGCTCTGTGCTCTCTGAATAGTCCTTGAGAAGAGAGGAAGAGCAGCTCAGACAAGATTCAGATGTGCTATATGAGAAGCAGGCTTCCTAAATTTACTTTGCTTCCATTCATTGTATTCCAGGACATGTGGCAACGGTTTTTCTAGTTCCATAGTTTCTGCAGAGTCTGATGACTGATAACAGGGAAGCCTTAAAGGTCTGCCCCAGAAAATCTGGAACCCGTATCTATTAGAAAATATAGAAAAGCGTCCCTTTAGTGGATATAGAAAAGAGCTGAATGAAGTGATTCAGGCCAGTTCCAATGGACTTATGATGAAGAGAGCCATCTGCATCCAGAGAGAGGACTGTGGGGACTGCGTGGATCGCCACATAGCATTTTCACTATTTTTTGTTGTTTGCTTGCATTTTGTTTTCTTTCTCATTTTTTTCCTTTTGATCTGATTTTTCTTGGGCAGCAAGATAATTGTAGAAACATGTACAGAAGAATTGCACATGTTTAACCTATATTGGATTACTTGTCGTCTAGGGAAGTGAATGGGGGAAGGGAGGAAGAAAAATATTTGGGATACAAGTTTTTGCAAGGGTGAATGTTGGAAACTATCTTTGCATATGCTTTGAAAATAAAAAGTTTTAATTAAAAAAGAAAAGAGCTGACTACTGCTTATGAGATGTGTGCTTCTCTCCATCTTCAGTCAGTTAACAAGCATTTATTAAGCACCTATTTTATATCAAGCACCATGCTAAGAAGGAGGGATACAAAGGAAGGCAAAGCTCAGTCCTTGCTTTCAAATAGCTCATGATCTAATGAAAAGATGACAACATGAAAATGAATATATTCAAACAAGATAGTGTATAAATAGGAAGAATCAACAGAGGGAAGGTACTAGTTATTTTTAACTTTTTTTTGGCAAAGCAATTGGGGTTAAATGACTCACCTAGGGTAACACAGCTAGGAAGTGGTGTCTGAACTGGTTTTAAACTCAGATCCTGACTCCAAGGCCAATGCTCTATCCACTGTGCTGTCTAGCTGCCCCTATTACTGAAATTTTAGCTGAGATTTAAAGGAAGCCAGGACTCAGAGCTGAAGAGGAAGAGCATTC
Source organism: Myrmecobius fasciatus (assembly GCA_023553655.1). Lineage (NCBI taxonomy): Eukaryota > Metazoa > Chordata > Mammalia > Dasyuromorphia > Myrmecobiidae > Myrmecobius > Myrmecobius fasciatus. The sequence continues at coordinate 22,601 of JAJPUD010017032.1, forward strand.
CAGGGATGGGAGACAGCCAGACAAAATGCCCCAGACAAGAGATGGAGTGTTTTGTTCAAGAAACAGCCAGGAAGCATGTGTCACTGGGTTGAAGGTGGAAGACTGGAAAGGTGTGTGTGTGTGTGTGTGTGTGTGTGTGTGTGTGTGTGTGTGTGTGAGGTTATGAAGGTCTTTGAATGCCAGACAGAAGATTTTATGTTGGATCCCACAGGTGATGGGGACCCACTGGAATTGCTTTAATAGGAAGATGACATGGTCACTCCTGTACTTTAGGAATAGTAATATGACAGCTGACTGAGGATAGACAGGAAAGGGGAGGAACTCAAGGTGGTGAGAGCAACCACAAGTCTATTGTAATAGTCAAAGCATGAGGTGAGGAAGACCTGCACCAGGGGTAACAATTTCCTCATAATTGAAAATAGGGAAGAAAACTGAACCCAAATAACAGAAGAACCTGATAGTGAATATAGGAAAAGGCAGGAACACAGAAACAATGATGGTTGTAAGGAGACTTAGAGCCAAGTTCTACCTTCACAAGAAAGCTTCCATCTCTCTCCTCCTCCTTTTCTCTTCCCTTTCCCCTCTCCCTCTGTCTCCCCCTGTCTCTCTCTTTCTCTGTTCCCTTATTTCTCTTTCTCCTTCCCGTCTCTGTCTCTCCTCTCTGTATCTTTGTTTTTCTTTGTCTTTGTCTCCTCACCTTCCTCTCTTTGTGTTCTTTCTCTGTCTCTCTTCGTCAAAATCAATATATTGATTTACAACTGAGAGAATTACTGATTCAAATCCTGTTCTCATGATGATAATAATTTTAAAAATTGCTATCTTTTTCTTTACATAATATACATTTTAAAGTTATATTTCTCCCTCTTCCTACAGAGCTATCAGAAATAACAAAGAATAAAAAAATGGAGGAGGAAAGAAATGTTCAGTAAATCCATCTGACATATTGAAAACATTATGCAGTGTTTTAATTTGCTTACATAATATACATCTCTATATAATACAAATATATACAATAAATATTGTTGATATTTTTTGATTTTATGTCACTTTAATTTCTATATGGACTTCTTCTTCTCCCATCCAGGGAGCTATCCCTTATAACAAAGATTTTTTTAAAAAAGGAAAATGTCCTATATTTACCAAAAAAATTCATAGCAGCTCTCTTAAGGCAAAAATATTGGAAATTGAGGGGATACCCATTAATTGGTGGTATTTGTTTGTGATGATATATTATTGTTATATGGGAAATGATGAGCAGGATGCTCTCAGAAAAAAAAATCCACAACCTGGAAAATCCTCCATATAACTTAAACAAAGTGAAATGTACCGTGTACAAAATAATAACAATATTGTGGGATGACCAGTTGTAAATGACTGCTATTCTCAGTAGTACAATGATCTAGGACTACTCTAAAGAATTTATGATAAAAAAATCTTATCTATACCCAGAGAAGGAACTGATTGTGTCTGAATACAGGCACAATTTTTTTTTTCATTTTTATTTTCTTTAAGGTGGGAGATGTGTGTTTTCTTTTACAACTTGACTTTTATGGAAATGCTTTGCATAACTTCATTTGTAGTTTCTTAATTTTGAGTGGGGATAAGGGAGAGAACCTAGAACTCAAAAATTTTAAAAGCAAATGTAAAAAAAATTGTTTTGAATGTAATTGAGACCCAGCAGTGTTTCTATTGAGCCTATATCTCAAAGAGATCTTAGAGGAGGGAAAGGGACCCACCATGTGCAAGAATGTTTGTGTCAGCCCTTTTTGTAGTGGCTAGAAACTGGAAACTGAATGGATCCTCATCAACTGGAGAGTGGCTGAATAAATTATGGTATATGAATGTTATGGAATATTATTGCTCTGTAAGAAACGACCAGCAGGACGATTTCAGAGAGGCCTGGAGAGACTTGCATGAACTGATGCTGAGTGAAATGAGCAGAACCAGGAGAACATTATACACGGCAATAACAATATTACATGATGATCAATTCTGATGGACATGGCTCTCTACAAAAAAGAATTGTCTCAAACCAGTTCCAATTGTTCAGTGAAGAAAACCATATACACCCAGAGAGAGGGATGTGAAATGTGGACCACAACATAACATTTTCATGCTCTCCATTGATGTTTGCTTGCATTGTGTTTCCTTTCTCTGATTTTCTTTTTTTTTCTTGTAGATAGGATTTTTCTTGCCCAACTTGTCAAGTATTTCAACATTATTAACATGTAGTGGACTTCCTGCCATCTAGGGGAGGGGAGGGGACTGGGGGTAAAACTCGTAATGGAAAGCTTTGTAAAGATCAGTGCTGAGAAACTACCCATACATATGTTATACAAATAAAAAGCTTTAATAAAAAAAAGAATGTAATTGAGGAAAATATTAAATAAATGATCTCTAAAAAAACAAAAATAAAAACAAAAAACCTGAAAGATTTAAAAAAATGAATAGAAATAAGAAGTACAAAAAAATCAGTACATCAACTGTCTGAAAGTATATTCAGTGTTTTATTATTCCCCCATCTTTGCAAAGAAAAAAAATGCATTTTCTCTTCCTAAAGAAGGGCTAACCTTGTCATTATAATTATAATGTTCAATTTCTTTTTTTTCCTGTTGTTTATTCCATTTACATTGTTGTAGTTATTATATACATTATTTTCCTGGTTTTGCTTGCCTTGTATCAGTTTTTGTGAGTCTTCCTACAGTTCTTTGATTTTTTCATATTAATTGCTTCTTATAGCATAATAATATTTCATTTTATTTGGGTGCCACAATTTGTTTAGCTATTCCCCAATTATCATTCCCTCATGGAATTTGTTGGAGAACTGGTACATAGCTGTGTCTAAAATCAGATAAAAGATTGGAATTCAGAAAATGGATCAGTTTCTGAGCTCTTTCATGAGTGAGTCAGAAGGTTCACTAGACCTAGCATGGGATTCCAATCCATCAAAGCATAGCAGGGGCAAGAATGAAGTACTGCGATGACTCTGTGAGCCACACAAGCACTCTTGTTTCCCCCAGCCCCTGTATCCTACCTCCTAATCTGGTACCAGTCTGGACTGACTCTTCAGTCCTGTAACATTTCAGTTGGATGTTGATACTCAATGGAAACTCTGGTACTGAAGGAAGCCAAATCCTTGGCTTCAGTTTATGCAGGAACCAATTTAGATTTCACCCCTTTCCTTAGGAAGGGTTTTCCCCATCCCTATCTCTGTAATCACCCTAATCACCAGTATGTGTCTCTATCAGAGAGCTAGATACACACAACTTAGAGAACATCTTGTAAACCCTCTCATTTTACAAAGTTGGAAACTGAAAACTGGAGAGATTAAGTGATTTGCTTAATATCACAAAGGGAGCAGATAGATAGCAGAGCCAAGATTAGACTTCACATCCATTGCTCTTTTCATCATACTACCCTGGTGTACTGACATTAGCACTCTAAGTCAAAACAATCAACTATTCCTCACTTCTTCTCTACTGTTATAAATGCCACTGAGTTCTACTTTCTTCATACAGGTATATAGGGTGCCTCACAAGTCAGTGCAGTTTTAGGTTTTAATAATTTAAAAGGACACTAAGATTTTTGAGACACCCTGTATATTCACTCAGTGACAATACAATGGTTAAGAAAGAAAGAACATTCCCCTTTGCAATTAGCATTCTTTCTGACCGAGCACATCGATTGCAGAATGAAATGCAGTGGTTATTATTGGGCACTGTTTGTTGAAGACTTAACTCCCACTAAATATTTGAAAATCAATATTACTAAATTAAAACTGAGAGCAAAGACAGGTACTAGGTCCCTTTATATTTGGGTTACTGGTTCAAATTCTATTCTCATAATGATAACAATTTTTGGAAAAAATATTGGTATCTTTTATTTTTATATCTCCTATATTTTCAAGTTGCATCCCTCCCTTCTTCTATAGAGCTATCTTAAATAAAGAGTAAAAAAAAAGGGGGGGGAGGAGAGGGGAAGAAATGTTCAGCAAATCCAATTAACATATTGAAAAAATCTGACGTAGTGTTCTATACCCATAGTCCTGCTTTTTAACAGACAATCAGGGAAGGTGTTTTTCTCTTATCTCTTATTTGGGGTTGACTTTGGTCATTATAATTTTTTTTTTTAGCTGGTTGAGCACTTTAATTCTTGAGTGTCTCCCCGAGGAAGCAAGAGTACAGAAGCTAAGTCGCCCCGTGTTGAGTTGCTTTACGCGGTAATTTCTCAGAGTGGGCAATCCATTCTTTCATTACGTCCAATGTTATAGGACTAAGACTCACAACTCCTCCATAGTGATTCCTTGCCTCATCACAGCTCAAGTGATTGACCACATCATGTGGGTATCTTGCCCGCAAGCTGCTCAGGTCATTGCTTTGGCTGACAAGGATTTTACATTTCTCCAAAATGTCGTTGGTGGCTGGGGTACCAGGATGCAGGGACTCAAATTGTTGGCAGAGCTTGTTCATCTCAGCAAAGTTTCAGGGAAAAAAAAAAAGTGAACTGCTGTTGCTGGAAAAGTTTGTAACTCTGTTCGATGTTCCTGAGAAATTCTTTCACCTCGTTCATTGTATTTGATGGTCATTTAAGAAGTCTTAAAATCCTTTCATGTCCAGAAATTGCGGCCAACTGCCTGGAGTCAGGAGAACTGCTGCGGCCCCAACAGTGCTGGTGGGCCCCAGGCACTGCCCGGGGTGGGAGGGGGGAGAGGTGAAAGAGGGCGGGGGAAAGACTGAGGCCAGTCATTATAATTTTACATAATTCAGTTTCAATGGGTTTATTATTCTTTCAACCTATGTAGAAAGGACTGCACTGTTGTAGTCATTTTATATACTATTTTTTTGGCTTTTCATTACTATTCCTCAGTTCAAATGTTTCTCCATGTTTTTGTGTATTTGTCATAATCATAATTTCTTACTGCACAATAGCATCTATCTTCATTTATTATGTAGTTAGTTCATAGTAGTAGCTACTATCTTCTTAGTAGTAATATCTTCATTTATCACAACTTGTTTAGCCATTCTTCAAATGATGGGTACCTATTTTCTTTTCAGTTATTTTCTACCACTAAAACTGTGGTTATGAATATTTTGATGCTAAAGAATGGAATCTTTGAGTCAAAAGTTATGGACATTTTAGTTACTTGCTTTGTGGAATTCTAAATTGTTTTCCAGAATTATTAATGATAACAATTTGCATTTCTATAGCACTAGAATTGATGAAACCACTTCCTTATAACAGACCTAGGATGGAGATCTGGATAGTGGAGTTATTGTTATTTCTATTTTGAAGGTGAAGGAACTAAGGTCCAGAGCAACTGGATGATTGGCTCATGGTCACACAGCTAGACAGGATTTGAACCACAAGCTTTTAACAATGTCTCGTATCCCTTTCATTTTTACCACATTACTTCATTACAATTTTGCTGAGACTAGTGGGATGTCACTGAAATATACTAGTGCAGAAATTTAGACCATCTTTAAACACTATCTTGGAGGAATTGGATCTTAGAAGTGCTAGGAAGTGCCATAATCACATAATCTTTCATCTGTTACTGGTTGCCATGGCTTGTATTCCAGGGAAGTTCCATTTGGGTTGGTGAGGTTCTATGGTTCATTAATTCCTTTATGAAAAAAGAATTAGGGAAAAGGAATTTTTATCATAAAGGAATTAATGGAAAACAATCTCTTTGGCAAGAGATTCACAGAATTTCAGAGTTAAAAGAAATTTCAGACAACCTAATCCAATCAGTACCAAACCAATAATCCCCTCTATAACCCTAAACTGGTTATTCAGACTCTGCTGAGTGCCTCTACTTAGGGTTAATCTAATGCCTCCTAATAAAGCCTTTTATTCTAATTTTTTAAATGCTTTTTTTATGTCAGCCTGAAATTTGCCTCTCACAAACTTTCTGAGCCTCATACCTTCTTGCTTTTATTTCTTCCATGTGGGATCAAGCAGAACAGATCTAATCTCTTTGCTAAATGATTGTCCTTCATTTACTTGAGACAATGAAGGTCTTTTTATGTCTCGTCTTTTCCAAACTAAACATTACCAGTTTCTTAAACTGATTATTACATGATATAATTTTCAATTCCTTCTTTATGCTGGTTATCCTCCTGTGGACATTCTTCAACCAACCAAAGACCAATCCAGGTCTTTTCCAATTAGGGCAAAGCAGAATTATTGATTAGCATCTTTCTTGTTCTGAACTCTATGTTCTTTTGTAATATTGCTTAGGATTTTACCTACTTCTTTTGGCTGCCATATCACATATTGAACATACAGTCCTCTAACAAACTCAACAAACTCTTCTTCAAAGTAGACCTTTGCATAGTATCTTATACATAGTAGGTGTTTAACAAACATTTTATGGGTTGAGTTGAGATAAACTCTCATCTAGCTACATTTCCACCAACTTGTACTTTTGAATTTTTTTTTTTTGAGGGGAATCATGTAGTTCTTTACATTGATCCTTTTTGAATTTCCTCCAATTTGGTTTGTAAGGAGATCTTTTTATATTCTTATTCTCCTCCTAGTTTCATTTAATAAAAGGATTGTTCTTTTACTCATTCAACACATTCTACTAAGGGACTTTTGGATACCCAACATTTTCTAAAAGTCTAATCAGATTTCCTTGTAGCTCTCCAGCCATACTCATTAGTACTTTTGTCTTTTTGAGTCTACCCCCTTCATTTAATACAATGAGGCCTGGAAAAATGAAGATTTCTTTTAGGTCACACAGATATAATGTGTCAGAATCAGGAATTCAAAGCCAAGTGCATGCTTTTCCTGCTCTTGCCTGATGACTGAGTCCTATCTGGTTTTCAAGTTCAAGTTCAAGTTTTCCTTCCTTCAGGAAATCTGCCCAGATTATTTTATCCTTAAGTGATCCCTGCCCTCTCCTCTGAAGTTCTTGACTACCCATAGTGTACTAATGTCTGACCGTAAAGTATATCCTATCTTACATAGATTGGTTTCTTGGGGTCCTGTGTCCAACTAGTTTAGAAAGTCCCCAAAGTAAGGGGCCATTACAATGACAGAAATACCATGACAATAATACAAACAGCTCATGTTTGCATATCTTTTTAAGGTTAGCAAAACATTTGTCTCACAAAGATCCTCTAATAGTAATAATCTATATTTATGTGGTGCTTCAGAGTTTCTTAAGTGCTTTTCACGTATTGTCTCATTTGAATGAAAGAAAAGAGCATTGTGTAGCCCTTATCATATGCAAAGTACTATACGAAGTTGTGGGGCTATACATAGAAAACAAAAAATCCTGCAATCACACTCTGAAGCAGATACTATAGTTATTAGCATTCCTACAGATAGGGAAATTAAGAACCTGAGGAGCTTATCTTGAGACTTGCCTATCATCAGAAAGTGAATAGGTGAGGCAGAATTTGAACCCAAGTGGTTCTTGTTATCTCCAACAGTTTGCCACAATATTACTTTGCTTTCCTAAGGTAGGTAGGTAAAGTCTTATTGTTCCTCCACTTTATAGGCAGATCAATTGGCAAACTTTTTTCTAGTGTACAAGGCACTAAGAATAAAAAGACATAATGAAAGAACTTCTTTCCTCAAGGAGTTTACATCTTATTGGGGAAGACTATCATCTATGTGTGTGTTTGTATGTTTGTGCATACATACACACATAAACACACACATGCACATAAGAACACACATGTATCTACCATCCACCACTATGTATATACACATACATGTATATTTAACAGTATATTCATATATAGGTATACACATATATGTAAATATAATATATGTATCTATCATCTATCTGTGTATATCTATACACATATGCATGTCTGTCTGTCTACTTATTTATCCATCTATCTATCTATCTATATCTGGAATCTGAGGTTAAGACAGGTGAAATTTTTCTCTATGTTCACACAATAAAAGCTGTAATCAAGACTGGAACCCAAGGCTCTTTGATTCTAAGGTCAATGCTCCATCTTTTCTCTCCCCCCCACCCCCACAAATTGTATCTAGTTCAATGCTGGGTTGGCAATAGGTTTTAGGCATTCATTCATTCATTCATTCATCAAATATTTATGTATCTCAGATGTGTCATGCTCAGCCCTACCTAATAATCAGTTATTGGCTGCTAGGGCAGACTTCTCTTATAGTTTTAAGTGCTCAATTATGAAACACCCTTAAAAATAAAATTATTCTTGAATTGTCTCCCTAGGTGTCAATGCCACTTATCCAGGCTAGGGTAGTGTAAGTACTATTTTGGGCAGTGGTGATGAATACTAAGAAAATATCTTTGACATTCTCCCTCTCCCTTTTTCCCTTTGCTTAAGTCAGGGCACTTCTGGGGAAGAATCAGACCCAACTCTGCCAAATGTTAATGAGAGTCCTCTATCAGTGGTCAGAACCACACAGGATCAAGGTAGTGACCAAAAGGCATTTATATAGTGTCCTTTGTATTTTATCTTTTAAAAACCCTTTCATGTTTGTGGATTCACTTTATTTCTTAAATAGAAACTTTTAAATGGAGCAGGAAGTTCTATTTCTAGTTAACTGTTTGAATGAGCAAATCACTTCCCTTCTCTCAGACCCTCCATCACTATATCTCAAAAATGGGGATTATCCTTCCTGTCTACTTGTCTGTTCTAGGGTTTTGGGGAGGATAAGATAACATAACTTACCTGGTAGGGCTTTGAAGGGTTGAAAGTACTGCAGAGATGTGATGGCATCATTACAACAGGACCTGGACAACTTTATATTCTCCTTAAGAGCCAATTGATCTGGCCAGTGTCTGCTGATTTTTATTGAAATGTTTTTACTTTGCTAGGGTCTGAAAGTCTGATAATACTCACACAAGCAAACCATTTTTGTTCTGGCCTTAACACTCTACTCACTCTGAAGGATGTCATTCAGGGACATCATTGGGGATTTCAAGACCTAAAAGGCTCCACGGGGTCTCTTGCAGATAATTAGCACTGTCTGGGATAAAGAGAAAGGAGTTCTTTTAATAGGAATGTCTGCTGTTGTGTGTATCAATATGCTATGTGCAACCCGAGCAGGATTGGGTTGACCCTAAATCAACTATCCCCCTGCCTGTCTCCCATAAGGGGCCTCCCCAGAAAATGCTATCTGAAGCAGAGCAAAAGAAGAACTTTAAGACCTGCCTAAAGTGGGCTGGCTCTGCTTCTGTGTATTCCTCGGTCCTGCTGGCCTCTCTCCAAGCTCTGCTGATGACCATCTGGCCAGAGCAGAGATGTGAAAAGTCCTTTTCATTTATCAGCCCATGGAGCCTGTGATCATTCTACTAAGCTAGTTCTCCTTTATCAGGAAGAGGAGAAAACTGGAATCCCAAAACAAATCATTCTGCAAATCTGACTCTACAGCTTAAATGGTATGAAAACTACTTTTCTGTTTGCAGCTGGAGATGAAGAGGTTATACTTTGGGGTCATCTGGTTTGACCCCCTCACTGTGTAGTTGGGAGAGGTTCAGAGAGATGAAAGACTCAGGGTCACATAGATGTAGGGTGATAAGACCAGCATTCAAATATGTATTTTATGACTCTAAATTCAAGTTATTTACCATGGACCATACTTATCTTTCTGAGCCTCAGTTTCTCAGTTCATATAAAATGAAGATCAAAATAATAGTATATAGGTTATGGTGAGGATTAGATGGGATAATGTAAATACAGTGGTTTTCATTCCAATATTATACAAATAACATATTATTGATATATTTGTATAATTTCACACTTGCTCCCTTGTGATATTTCCACACTTCCTCCTCCTTCCTCCCCCTCCCCCCCCATTCCACACTGTTTCCTGAGCTTTAGGATAACTCTGT
>JAJPUD010017033.1:0-14194 GCA_023553655.1 Myrmecobius fasciatus
TGACTTGAAGATCAGTTCAGAGGCTTATTTTATTGTTGATTTGAGTGAAGTTCGGAGGAGGATGCAGAGAGTCACCTTTTCACTCCGCCATCTTGGCTCCGCCCCCTACCCATACATATGTTTTGCAAATAAAAAGTATTAATAATAAAAAAAAGAATCATTCAAACAAAAACATGAAAAAAATAGAAGAAAATGTGAAATACCTCTTAGAAAAACAGAACTGATCAGGAAAACACATTTAAAAGAGAAAATTTAAGGTTTATTGTTCTTCCTGAAAGCCAGAATGAAAAAAAAAAAGAAAAAAAGAAAGAAAAGAAACTAGACATTAGCTTACAGGAAATCATAAAGGAAACTGCCCTAATGTCTTTGAATCAGAAGGTAAAGTAGCTGTTGAAAGAATTCACCATTGTTGGTGGAACTGTTCACAGATCCAACCATTCTGGAGAGCAATTTGGAGCTATGCTCAAAAAGTTATCAAACTGTGCATATCCTTTGACCCAGCAATGTTTCTATTGGGCCTATATCCCAAAGAGATCTTGGATGAGGGAAAGGGACCCACATGTGCAAGAATGTTTGTTCCAGCCCTTTTTGTAGTGTCTAGAAACTGGAAGCTGAAGGGATGCCCATCAATTGGAGAGTGGCTGAATAAATTATGATATATGAATGGTATGGAATATTATTGCTCTGTAAGAAACGACCAGCAGGACAATTTCAGAGAGGCCTGGAGAGACTTGCATGAACTGATGCTGAGTGAAACGAGCAGAACCAGGAGATCATTATACACAGCAACAACAATATTACATGATGATCAATTCTGATGGACATGGCTCTCTGCAACAAAGAATTGTCTCAAACTAGTTCCATTTGTTCAGTGAAGAAAACCATATACACCTAGAGAGAGGGATATGAAATATGAACCACAATGCAACATTTTCATGCTCTCTATTGAGGTTTGCTTGCATTGTGTTTCCTTTCTCTGATTTTCTTTTTTTCCTGTAGATAGGATTTTTCTTGCACAACTTGTCAAGTATTTCAACATTATTAACATGTAGTGGACTTCCTGCCGTCTTGGGGAGGGGAGGGGGCTGGGGATAAAATTTGTAATGGAAAGCTTTGTAAAGATCAATGCTGAGGAACTATCCATACATATGTTATACAAATAAAAAGCTTTAATAATAAAAAAATTCACCAATTTCCTCCTGAAAGACACCCCAAAATTAAAAACCCAAGGAATATCGTGGCTAAATTCCAGGCCCATCACACCAAGAAAAAGATATTGCAAGCAGCCAGAAATTAAAAAAAAAATTAAATACCAAATAGAACAATTAGGATTGCCCAGGACCCAGCAGCTTCCACCTTAAAGTATTGGAGACCCTTCAATTCTTGAATCTGATATTCCATATAGCAAAGGAACTTGCATTACAGCAAAGAATACCTATACAGCTAAAATGAGCATCATCTTCCAGGGAAGAAGATGGACATTCAATGACATAAGTAAATTTCATGTATTTTCAATGACAAGATAAGAACAGAATAAAAAAAAATTGATTTCCAAACACAGAACTCAAGGGAAGCATAAAAAGATAAAAAGGAAAGAACTTTTGAGAGCTATATTTTTGTTATGGGTATACTTAGAGAGTGCAGGTATAATTTGATTTTAATGTGATAATATGAAAATGAAACTAGAAGTGAAAGGGGGATTGTCCTGGAAAAAGGGGAAAGTGGAAGCAAAATAAAAAAAAAAAATTATACATCAGAAACAAGCAATAAAAACCTATTATAATTGAAGGAAAGAATGGGGGGTAAGCATTGGGTGAATCTTACTCTCATCAGATTTGGCTCAAAAAGAGAATAACACACATATTTAGTTTCCCAGAGAAACTTGTCTCATCATATAGGGAAGTGGGAGGGGAAAGGGGAAAACAAAAGGAAAAGCTAATAGAAAAGAAAACAGTAGGGGAAAAGGTATAAAAAAGGGGAAGGCATTCTAAAGGTAGAGGACTGTTTGAAGGAGGTGATCATCAAAAGGAAAATACTGGAGCGAAGGAAGGGGAAAAGAAAACAGAAAAACATAATTTAGAATAAATAAGATGGCAGGCAATACAGAAATAGTTATTTTAACTGTCAATGTAAATGGGATGAACTCTCCTATAAAATGGAAGCATATAGCAGACTGGATTAAAAGCCAGAATCCTACAATATGTAGTTTAAGAGAAACACAATTAAAGCAGAGCAATATATAACAAGTAAAGATAAAGGGTTGAAGCAGAATATAGTATGCTTCAAGTAAACAAACAAACAAACAAACAAAAAAATAAGGGTAGCAATCTTGATCTCAGATCAAATAGAAGCAAACATAGATCTAATTAAAAGAGATAAAAAAGAAAACTATATATTACTGAATAGTGCCATAGATAATGAAGCAATAACAATACTAAACATATATGTACCAAGCAACATAGCATCCAAATTCCTAGAGGAGAAGTTAAAAGAGATGCAAGAAGAAATAGACTAGATTAGTGGGAGATCACAACCTGGCTCACTCAGAACTATATAAATCAAACCATAAAATAAATAAGGACATAATCATTTAGATATGATTGGAGAAAATTGAATGGAGACAGAAAGTTTACTTTTTTCTCAGCGATTCATGCAACTTATACCAAAATTGACATGTATTAGGGCATATAAACTACAAAATTTAATGCAGAAAGTCAAAAATAGGAAAGGCAATTTTCCCATATCATGATACAATAAAAATCACATGCAATATGAGGCCATCAAAAAAGAGACCAAAAATTATTTGGAAATTAAATAACCTAATCCTAAAGAATGAATAGGTGAAGCAACAAATCATAGACACAACTAATAATTTCATCCAAGAGAATGACAATAATGAGACAACATACCAAAATTTGTGGGATGTAGCCAAAGTGGTTATTGGGGAAAATTTTATATCTTTAAATGCTTACTTGCGTAAAATAGATAGTTAGAAAATCAGTGAATTGGGCTTACTACTAAAAAAGCTAGAAAAAAGAACAAATTAGAAACCTTCAATTGAATACCAAATTTAAAATTCTGAAAATAAAGGGAGAGATTAAAAAAAAAACTAAAATCTGAAAACTAATGAATGAATATATAAAACTGAGTTGGTTTTATGAAAAAACCAACAAAATAGATAAACCTATTAATTTAATTAGTTAAAGGAAAGAAAAAAAATCTAATTGTTAATCTCAAAAACGAAAAGGGAGAATGAATGAAGAGGCAATTAGAGGAATAATTAAGAGTTATTTTGCTCAACTATATGCCAAGAAATTTGACATGGAGGAATATCTACAAAAATATAGATTGCCCAGGTTAACAGAAGAAGAAATAAATTATTTAAATAGTCTCCTCTAAGAAAAAGAAATAAAACAAACTATTAATCAACTCCCTAAGAAAAAATCTCTAGGGCTGGATGGATTTACATGTAAATTCTGCCAAGCATTTAAAGGATAGCTAATCCCAATACTATATAAACTATTTTTAAAAAATAAGGAAATAAGATGTCCTACCAAATGCCTTTTATGACACAAATTTGGTGTTGATAGCTAAACCAGGTAGGATGAAAACAGAGAAAGAAAATTACAGATCAATTTCCTCCATGAATATTGATGCAAAATTCTTAAATAAAATATTAAAAAAAAGATTACAAAAAGTCATCCCCAGGATAATAAGCTTTGACGAAGTAAGATTTATTCCTTAAAAGGATCAGTAAAATCTATTTAAAATATACATGTACAATGGGACAAACTGGAACCATTTCCAATAAGATCAGGGGTGAAACAAGGTTGCCCACTGTCAACATTACTATTTAATGTTGTATTAGAAATTTTATCTGTGCCAATAAGAGAAAAAAAGGGGGAGTAAAGAAATTAGAATAGGTAATGAGGGAAAAAAAATTATCACTCTGTAGATGTTGTGACGGTATACTTAGAGAACTCTAGAGAATCAACTAAAAAACCAAAAACTACTAGAAACAATTCACAACTTTAGCAAAGTTGCAGGATACAAAATAAATCCACATAAATCATCAGCATTTTTATATATTACCAACAAAGTCAAGCAGCAAGAGATACAAAAAGAAATTCCATTCAAAATAACTATGGATAGTATAAGGTATTTGGGAATCTCTCTGCCAAGTAAAGATCAGGAACTATATGACCTAAAGTTCAAAACACTTTCCACACAAATAAAGCCAGATCTAATCAGTTAGAAAAATACCAAGTGCTCATGGCTAGACCAAACGAATATAATGAAAATGACAATACTACCTAAATTAATGTACTTATTTTATTTCATACAATCAAACTCCCAAGAAATTACTTTATAGACATAGGACAAAAAGTAACAAAGTTTATTTGGAATAATCAAAGGTCAAGAATTTCAAGGGAATTAATGAAAAAAATGCCAATGAAAGTAGCATAGTTGTTCAAAAACTAAAACTATATTATAAAGCAGTATTCATCAAAACCATTTGCTACCAGCTAAGAAGTAATGTAGCTGATCTGTACAATAGGTTAGGATCACAAGACAAAATAGTCAGTAAGTGTAGTAATCTAGTCTTTGACAAACCCAAAGACCTCAGCTTTTGAGATAAGAATTCGCTATTTGACAAAAACTGTTGGGAAAATTGGAAACTACTATGGAAGAAACTATGCATTGTTCCACACCTTATACCAAGATAAGGTTGAAATGGATTCATGATTTGGACATAAAGAGTGATATTCTAAGTAAATTAGAAGAACATAGGATACTTTTCTTCTCAGATCTGTGGAAAAGGAAGGAATATGTGTCTAAAGAAGAACTGGAACTCATAAGTGAACACGAGATAGATAATTTCTATTATATTAAATTAAAAGGTTTTGTACAAATTAATGTAAACAAGATCAGAAAGGAAGTAATAAATTGGGAAAACATTTTTACATTTAAGGTTTCTGATAAGGCCTCATTTCTAAAATGTTTAGAGAATTGACTCAAATTTATAGAAATTCAAGCCATTCTCTGATTGATAAATGATCAAAGGACATGATCAGACAATTTTCAGATGAAGAAATTACAACCATTTCTAGTCACATGAAAAGGTGTTACAAATCACTATTGATCAGAGAAATTCAAATTAAGACAACTCTAAGATACCACTACACACATCTCAGATTGGCTAAAATGACATAAAAAGACAAGGATGAATGTTGAAGGGGATGTTGTAAAACTGGTACAATAATACATTGTTGGTGGAACTGTGAATCGATCCTGCTATTCTGGAGAGCAATTTGGAACTATGCTCAAAAATTATCAAACTGTGCATATCTTTTGATCCAACAGTGTTTCTATTGGGCCTATATCCCAAAGAGATCTTCAAGGAAGGAAAAGGATCCACATACTTTTTCCCCCTTCCCAATGACAATTATGAGTTTTCCCTTCCTCACTTTTCTTTTGTTTGTTTTTATGTCTCACAATTATTTTTACCTTCAAGAAGCCTTTGTTGGGTTTTAATGGAATCAAAAACAAACAATTTAGCATCCAGCTTCCCTTAAATATTTTTCTTCATTTCCTAATAATTAATTAGACTTTTGTTATTTGTTAACTTGTCAATTTTAGTGGCTACTTTTTTTCCATTTTTGAGCTTTGGAACTATTGCTGCCATTTCATTGTGGGCTTGAATGAGTGATAGAATGCTTCACTTCCCCAAAGAAACAATTGCTAGAATATCTATCACCTTTTCAGAAGTTACAAAACTGATATTGTCTCAGTCACATTAAGTATTAATATTACAAAACCTTCTCACTAAAATCCATTATAAATTAAGCCATAATTATCTATTTAATGTAAACAAAATGGATAAAGAATGTCTGTTATTGCATGCACTTGTATTGATACACATTGCAAACACATAAAAAACCCATAGGCTTACACTGAATAGGAAGCACATAGAACATATTAAATTTAGGAAATTATATTTTCTCCCAGATGTCTTTTCACTCAAAGCCTCATCTTTTTTAATACTAACATATTACTGGCTAGATCATATGACTGAATCACAGAGCATAATTATCTTTTATGAATCAGAAATTCAGTATACCTACAGAACAATGGCAGGAGTGGTCAGGAGGCTGCAGCATCTTGGTGATGATATCTATGAGCAAGTGTTGATATGAAAGCCATCATATCAGGATTCAGACAATTAGGAAACGAGATGAACCATGTGTAATGTGAGAGTGAGGGAAAATAAATGGCTGACTGGAATATTGCATGACATCCACAAAATAATAAAAGTTCAATAGGAATAAATCTAGTGTATTCTTTAAGTGTTGAATAGCATTTTTATAGAAAGAAAAGAGCCAAGTTTCAGAGGCTGAGAAGGCATGCATCAATTGTTATCTATACCCATGTAGGAAGTGCCCAAATCCCATATACATGAGATCATAGTTCCATTGAATTAAGGATGTCATTAATTCAAATTGACCTCTAATGAATTAGTTAAACTGTTGGTTTTACTGTCTATTAAAATTTCTACCTAAGTTATAAACCATATAATACCTAAATTAAGTTAGCTAGCTTCATAGCTAGGAATATTTCTATTTATTAGTGTTAATTTTGCCGCAAAATATTTGCCTATAAATGAGATACCATTAACTTTTCAAAAAACACCTTTATTCTGACAAGATATGCTCCTAAATAAAAGTTTGATATAAATTTTCAAAGGAGTTATTTTTACCATAACAGGGTAGTAGCTGTTACAAACTTGTGATTGTATACAATCTGATGTCAGGTGTTTAAAGACACATACACACAAAGTGTTAATACCTTCAGCTGAACTATGCAGTTAAAATTAAGCTATTAGAAAATATTTATTTAGAGTAATCAAGTCAATATTTCCTCTCTCTTTAAAAAAATTAAATTATTTAATAATATCTCTTATTTTCCAGAATTTTTCTTTGGAAAAACAATTTTACTGCATTAGTCAACTGCCAGACTTCTCCAAAATCCAGTTGTCCTTTGAAATCATTTCCTGAGCTTATTTCCTTTGCTCTCTACTTGTTTGTTATTTTCCCACTCAGTTAAATTCAGAAATATTCACTCTTAGGACCATTTGAGTCAAAAGTACTAACCTTTTCTCATGACTTCCTCTTTCCTGCCTTTCAGATAGGAAATCAGAAAGCATTATAGTTAGAGAAGCAGACATTTCATATTCTCACATGGTTCATTAAATAGCTAACATTCTATTTTTATGTATGAAACAGAATGTTTTTGAAATAACTTAATTGTGTAGACCAGATAAAATTTATACAGTATAATAACCGTAAAGCCTGATTTTACAGTCACATTAGCAACACACTCACTCACAATACTTCTTTTTGAAAATACAAATGCTGCTCACATTATAGATATTTAATAACTTTCAGGGAAGGTTTCAGAAATCTTACAATTAATTCTTCTTATCTTACAATGCAGGTTTTACTTGGAAGAAATAAGCTAAAGATAGACAGCCTTGTGCCTATTTTATCACTATGTCAGTCTGTGGGCATCCTATACATGTCTGACCTTTTGTCTCATATATTACATATACAATTAATGTGGTTCAGTGCCCCTCTTGTCAGTAGCTGTTAATGAGATTTAAAGTCAGCTTTAAAAATCAGCTTTAAAAGCATTAAGTGTTATTTGATGCCATTTTCAGATCTGTTTTGCTATTATACCTCTTAGAGACACTTATAAATTTTTGGCAGGCAGAAATGCCAATCAAGTACCTGATATTTCTCCTGTTAAATTTTAATGCCTTCTTTTTATTATAAGATGAAGATGGAGAAGGTGGCTTCCATCTCTCCAAGTTTAGGGTCTCTTTTCCTTCTCTGTGCTAAAGTACCTGGTTTTTTGTTGCTGTTGTTTTTGTTTGCTTTGTTTTGTTTTGTTTTAAAGCAATCCCACCTTTTTTTGAAAAGGCCTCCATTCATAAAGCTTGATAAGAATATATTCTAATTGAATGATATTTGCTTCTAAAATTAATATCTCTTCCCTCTTCATAGATTATAGTATTAGTATATTAAATTTGAAATGAAAGAATATCTTAGATTTTACAAATTCGATCACATAGAAATCATGAACTTCCTCACTGAGGAACAGTCTGATAGTATTCATGCCTTTCAAAATTATTCTTAATTTTTTTGTGTCATTCTTTTAGCTGAATATTGTCAATTTCTTTTGTTTTTGTTATGCTGTTTCACTTCATTTTCTCCCTTTTTCTAACTTAGCACTAAGGAATAACAGAGAGTAAAATACTCCTTGCTGTAAAATTTCTGATTGCTTTTACTTTTCATTTTCTTGGCAGTCCAGTCATTATACCATTCTATACCATGTAACACTCTCCAAGGTACTCAGTTTAGCACTAATTCTGATTCTGTTAATAGCTTGAAATGTCCACCAAATAGGACTTAATTCTTAGTATTTCTCAGCAGCAAGAAGGTCCACAATTCGTGAGGGAAAGTGAGTCATGAAAGACCATAATCTAGAAATATTTTGCATGCAGACTATTACTGAAATTCTAATAATGTGAGTGTATAATTTTCTAGGAATGGAGGATATTATAACTGAAAGCAGTAGGGTAAGATTACTGGACTCCAGGTAGAGATCCAATGCAGTAACTATGCAATGTTTTAGACAAATAAATTTGTATTTTGTATTTTTCCCCACAGGGTTGAATGAAAAAGGGATGACTTGGGTGCTCACTTTTCATCTTTTAAAAGGCCAATTAAGAATGAACAAGAGATGAAATCCACTCTAAAAGTGGAAGGAGTCAGACTCAATCAGGGAAATTAAATTCAGTTCTCCTTTCAACTGGAAAATGTCTCTATGTACACAGAGAAAGCCATTAGGGCACACAGGTCCTTATACTACACATGAGCAATTCAAAGATATAATCATATAGAGTTCTTGCCCTCAAGAAACCTACATAGGCGAGCATATCAATAATTGGCAAACAATTGGGAAAATAGGAAAACAAATTAGGAAAATATCATTCCTGGTATCATATAAAATTTTAGGTAGGAGAAAGAATTTCAATCTGATATATGTAAGAGTAGAGTTGAAGCATAATATTGATACTTGATGTTGATGTGATTAACAATTTTATATCTATATCTCTATATCTATCCATCCATCCATCTATTGTATTATTTAGGGCAGTGCCTGGAATATACTGCCTTTAATAAGTAAAAAAAATGTTTTTGTTGGATTTGCAAATCTATGTGTATACAAATATATGTGTTAGTACATATGTAAGAACATATTCATATTCAACACAAATATATTAATATACATGCATCTACAATGCAAGAATTATTTATTAAATATAATTTGTTTAATGCATCTTATTAAGAAAAATTTACATTTATTTATAAAGGTCTCCAACTTATTTTCTTCAAATGACCTTGTTATATTATATATATAAATATCTCAATTTAATAGATCAAGAAATAGAAACAGAGATAAAATGATTTTCCTAACTTCTTCCAAAGAATCAGAATAAAAGCTAGAACTTGAATCCATCATCTTCTGAGTAAAGGCCTATTGTACTTCCCACTACATCACATTGCCTCACTGAAAATATGGGATAGAAGTGATGATTTTGAATTAGGCCTTGGAAAAAAGGGAAGAATTACAAATGTGAGTTGTTTAAGTGTATACTTTTCTAGGCATGGAGAATATTACAACTGAAAGCAGGAAGGTAAGATTACTGGAATCCAGGTAGAGATCCAATGCAGTGACTATGCAATTTTTAAGGCAAATAGATTAGGTAATGGATAGCATTTTGAAATAATCTTAGAAATGCAAATTGAAATCATTGTGGGAGGCCAGGAATGACAGGCCAAGGAGAAGTTAAGCACTATCCATTAATTACATGTTTATCAAATCATCACTTAAAAGCAAAAACTCAAAACTGATTGACAAAGAGGGACTCCATTAAGGTATTTAACATTATCATGTAATGCTTCTTATTGAAAAACAGCAGAAAACCTTATTCCATTAAATAAATGAACAGACACCACAAATACTTTGAGAATAAACAAATAACAAGACAATACTAATCCCAGTAAATTTTCCCTTTGGAATTCAACCTTTCATTGAATTGCAAATGTACATGTATTTTGGATTTTGTTAATCTAATAATGTAAGGGGAAATAGAAAAACAAACAAAAAACAATGCCCAGTAGGACAGAATGCACTACTGGAAAGCTCAGTATGCATATATTTTCCCTATTATTCTATTGAAATATAGAGAAATGAACTGAGTCCAGATAGCAATTTCAACTAACCTAAAGGTGTGTTTGAGGACTACAATGTCTCTCTGACAATATAGCCTTTTACAATTTTACTAATGAAAAAAATTTTGTCAACCACAGGCTTATAAATTAGAACTGGTAAAAGACCTTTCAGGCCAGACTACACTCTAATCCCTTTATTTTACAGATGAGGATACTAAGGTCTATTTAAGTGACGTAAAACAAAGTTCATATAATGTTAGACTCCAATTGATTTCAAATCTGACACTATATTCACTTTAAGATGCTGTCTTACCTCATGGAACCTGAGGTCCAGAGAGAAGAAGGGATTATCCAATGGCAAGCAGAAGTCTTTAGTGACAGAGGTGGGATTTCATTGGTTTTCCCCTATCTTATAGGCTACCTCTTCTTCCATTGCAATATTTTGTTTAAAAAATAGGATAAAACTTAAGTACTCCTTTTACAAACAAAAATAACAAACTTATTAACTGGCTAATGAAATAATTATACTGTAGAGAAGTATAGATAAAAGAGAAGTCTGATTTAATTGAAGAAAGGCATGAACTGTGATTTCAATTCTAGTCCTTTCACTTAGTAATTGTTTGACTTTGGGTAAGATGCTTAAAGTTCTTGGATAAAAGTTTCTTCATTCAAAAAAATGGGCATAATTACATGGTATGATCTAGTTTATAGGGTTATATTCATATTCAAAAAAACTTTTTTGAATGATTTTTATTTGATTGTAAAGGTCTATGAACATTTCAATTATTATTATAAAACTGTAACAGTTATTTGCTTATAAAAATAAACAAACAAAAAACTAATCTTAAAAAAGTCAGAATCTCAGAGTAGAAAAGGACCTCAGAAACAAGTAAGAATTCATAAACTTCCTCATTTATGGACCTTTTTATAAATTTTAGTCTATGGACTTCTCTTTCAACATATAAACTAAAACATATGGAAAATCAAAGGAAACTAATTTTATTAAATAAAAATTTAATTTGTTTCTTATTCCAGTTGTAACACCCTGAATGGAGGCCTTGAGGGTCTATTGAACATGACTAGCCTTAGAGATGTATATCATATTTGTACTAAGCCTATCTTTTTTTCTGTGTGTTTCAAATAGAACTCATGTTGTATTGTTTTGAAACATAAGGTTATAGAATATATCAAAGATCTGGAAGAGACATGAAGGATTATCTGATAGAACTTTATTTCATTTGAAAAATGAGGTAACAAAAGTCTTAATATATGGATTACCCAAGATCATAGAACTAATAATCTTCAGCACTAGTATTTGAATGCAAAATCACTGACTAGATTCAAAATTCTTTCTGTTACACTTCTTACTATCTTGGTCAATGTCTTGAGAAATGTAGTTAAGCTCTTATTTCCTTCTTTTCAATGTAGAGTTTACACAGAGTAAAGAAAGATCATTACCTGTCCTGTTTTGAAAAATATGATACATCAAACTGTTGATTCATGTTGAGCTTATGAACTACAAAATCTATTAAATTAAGTCTTTTCTTAAGTTTCTGCTCAGAAATACCTTTCTTCTGTCTTTATAAAAGATGTTATGGTGGAAAAATAAATCATCTCTTTCAAACCAGTTTTGGTATATGAGTCATACAGATTCATTTTCTTTGGAATGACAGAGTTAAGAGGGGTTCCTAGGTATATTCTAGTATAGCCTTCTCTACAGAAATGAAGTTAAATGGAGTGCAAAAGAGGTTGTAAGTTTCTTAAATTTATATGGCTAGTTATTAAGAAAGAGATCTAATCCAGTCCAGCAAACGTTGATTAAACTACAGATACATTGAAGGCATTTTGCAGGTACTGGAAATCATAGCTCAAACAAAACTAAATTCATTGAAAATACATCAACCTATCTCTTCCTTAAGAAGGTGACACTTTACTGAGAGGATAAAATAAGCCCCTTTTATCTGTAATTCTCTCTTTTCTCTTACACTAATTTCTTCTCCTGGCTCTTTTTAATTCTTATTATTTTAGTACAATCTTCAGGATTTCTGATTCACCCATTTATTAGCCCCATTCTACAAAATACTCTTTAATTATTTTGTGTATATGCTGTTCATATGCTGTATAATGCTTTATGAGCATTCTTATACGCCCCTTTCCCTCAAGTAGAATGTAAGTCTTGCTGTATTTTTAGATTTATATTCCTTACATGCAGCAGTGCCTAATCCAAGGTAGATCCTTACTAAGTAATTATTTATTGATTAAAAATGCATCACAAAAATGATAACATGAGAGAAATAAAAGTGTTAACTTGAGATATTTGAAATTGTTGATGAATAGAAGGTGATACTTGAGATGGGCCTTGAAAAAAGGTAAAGATTCCAGGATGTGTAAAGAGGAAAATATATATATATATATATATATATATATATGTGTATATATATGTATATATATATATATATATATAATATGAGCTTTGTAGAAAGAAAATGTGCAGCTTGGAAGGGTATGAAAATGGGAATAGCAAATAGAATACTAGAACAGTATTCTTTTCATTATTTTATGACGACTTTTAGGGAATAAATTGGGGGAAAGGAAGCAAAGTCTATGAGGTGCTTTTTTTAAACTGGTATGTGGCAATGTATTTTTTGGGTTCCAACAGAGGTTGAGTTTAAAGATCTGTATTCTACACATTTAAACTGTATTCAGAACTATAGAATTGGACTTTGAAAATACATTGAGCTTCAGACCCAGTCTACTCCTTTTTTCAACTATGAAAGGACAATGTGGTCAAATAAACATAGAGACCATTTTAAGTACTGGCAAATTGCATTTTAAGCACAATGCTTCTGAGACTCCAAAACAACCACAATTTACTGGCCCTTTTTTGGTCTAGTACAACAAACAATCCAATTATTCTGCTCTCCCCCTATGTGTTTTCCAGTTCCCAGGGATACTAAATGGAAGAGACACAGGTTTCACCAGAATGGAAATGCAAATATTCCTCACTGAGAAGCAAATGAAAAATTTTAGCATAAAAATATAGCTTCCCTAAAATAGAATTGTGACCTTTCATAATTACAGCTCTCACACTCGCATCTAAGGCAATTTACAAAGAAAATAATTTAATTCTTCTCATTTAAAGTAAATTCTACTCATTTAAAGTAAATATATGTCTTTCAATTGCACAGGAGTGGAGAGATACCTCAACTACAAAGTCAAGGATATTGGGGGGGAGGGTTTCAAAAAAGATTACACCTTGCAAGCACACAATAATGCATTTTAAATAAATATAAATATATATATGTATATATATATTCACAATAATGTGAAAAGCCTGTATTAATATGAATCTTACTTAAGATTACCAAGATTCTTATTGTTATTCACAAGTGGATTCAATCATATGAATTTCTCTGCATCAAAAGTGAATTAAAAAGAAATGACTTGGGAGAGAATAGGGTGGTGAGATCTCATCAACAATCTAATCAGGATAGTGACCAGCAGAAAGGTCTGATGCTGCCCACACAATTGCTTCTAGAGTTGCTGCCAGTAAAATATCTTTCTTACCTTGAATCTAAACCCTGTGATTGCCACCTAAATAGGGCTATTGAAGAATACCAAGTGTTAAGCTATACATTAAGTGCTGCTGCTTTGTATCACCCACCCACAGTGTTTACCTCTTTATGTTATCAGCCTCAGAGACTACTCAAGCAAATGTGCAAGCATCCCAGAATAAGCATAAACAGTGCTAGAGTACATGTAATTATCAAGCCCTGAAGCTTCAAGTGTATATTTCAGCAGTTCATAAGAGTGTGTAAGGAATTTCTTTCCAATGTATAGAACATATTTTAGTTACTGAGGCTTGGAAAGGCTAAAGAAACAGATATTTTTAAGGG
>JAJPUD010017033.1:14204-32435 GCA_023553655.1 Myrmecobius fasciatus
AAAAAAAAATCATTATCTCTAACTTCCATTTCCAAACCCTGTCTGTTTAAACCTGGGGAATGATATAAAAGGAATTCCCCTGAAATATTACAACAATGTTCATATTTTCAGAATCAAACTAAACCAAGTGTTCCCTCTGAGCATTTGCTTTTTTGTAACCCTAGAACAGATAAGATTAAAAGAATCATATGGGATCTCTAGAAGTACATATATTTTACTAATTTTAGCAGAGGAAAGAAGTGAAATTTGTCAGATCTACAAGTCTCAGTGTCTATTAGTTAAAAAAAATGAAAGGTATATTGAGAAATGTGACTTAAAAAAGCAAAATGAACAAGTGGACAAAGGAATCAAGTGGAATTTGTTATGTGGGGCTAAAAAAATGAGGGGAAAAATATTTAAACTCAGATATCCTGGATTCTACCTCAAGCTATGTTAACTATTAGGTGTTTGATCTAGGGCATGTCATTTTACCTCAGTTATCTTCGACCTTGTTTATTCATTTATAAAATGTGGTGGGCAGGAAGAAGAGTGAAACTATATAGTAAAGTTAAAAGCATAATAGGCTTGATATCTGCTGGAATCTTGGCTCAGATGTTTATTCCCTATTTGCTTCAAAGAAACTCATTAAACTAACCCTGGACCTTTATTTACCCATCTGTAAAATGAGATTCGACTTGATAATCTCTAAGGTAGAACCTTTTAGATCTAACCCCTGTATATTAGATAATGTTTTAGGTTCTTTTATATCAAAGTAAATATATGTATGGATCTCATGAATGTATTAGATCAACAAAATGGTAGAAAAATTAGTATAAAAGTATCATGGTGTAAGTTAAAGAGCTGGAATTTTGGAAAAGGAGTGACAGATGTCAAGCAAGTCTGAAGCAAATGCCACACTGAAAGAGGCTTTTAGAAGTGGTTATTTTGTTCCTTAGTTTTGTTAGATAGCAAAGAGCCGCTCTTTTGCCAGCCCTGCATATATGTCAGTTACTCACTTAAGCTATCTCTCAAATGATGGAAAATTAAAGGTAGTAGAAAGAGTGCTAAACTTGGAATCAGGAAAGATCTAGGGTTTGAACCCTGCATATAATATTTAGTATTTTATCTTGTCAAGCTACTTAACCTTTCTTGCTTCAGTTGCTTCATTTGCAGATAGGTGTTAGAAATAAACACACCAGCTTTTTATAAGGTTGTCCAGAAGATGAAAAGTAAGATAATGTATGTAAAGCCTTTACAAATCCCAAACATTACATAAATGTCAACTATTCTTATTAAGTATGATGAAAAGAAGCTTCATATATTTGATGAGTTTCCATGCCAACCTAACTTCCAAGATGCAGTACATGAGATTCCAATAGTCACTCAGTGGATATCCAAGTTGAACTTTGAATTTAGTCCATAGTAGTATTTTGCTGCAAGTATTTGCCCAACATAGTGAATTGTAGTACTCTGCTATGTAGGGGGCAAGGTCACACTGACAGAAAACCTAATAAAATATGTCAATGTGAATTATAAGTAAGGAGGACTATTCATTTATAACTGCAAATCTTTTTTCCAGTTAATTTCAGACTTAATAAAATATATGCTCCTTGAGGGCATGGAACATTTCAAATTTTTCTTTCTTTCAGAACCTGGCAGGTTGCCTTGTACATAGCAAGTGCTTAACAAATATTGGTTGAATTATATTGAATTAGTCTTGAAAATGTATGATTTCCAAGTAGAAATTAGATTCTCTAGTATTCAAAATTACTCTGTTTCATTTTATGACAATTCATGTTTTGTGCTAATTTGATTTTTTCTCCATAGAAACTCTTTGAAAGTACAGTTTTATTCACAATAACTTCAAATGATACACTCTAAATCCTGAATATTGAATCAGATAATAATTTTAATAAATATCTTTCAAATCTAGTTTGCACTTTTTTCTCCTAGAATTACTTTTACACATGAAGTGAGATAATATTTTTTTTTATCCCTGAAAGCAAATGAGAGTAAATATGATTAGCTATAAAACAATACTTTAAATATATTTGACTTCATTTTTAAAAATAAGCTTCTCTCTCTTCTCCAAGCTATAGTCAAAAATTCATATTATATGTGCTCTATCTTTTTACCCAATATTGATCCTGTGTTCTTTTTTTATTTACTAATTTCAGCATTTTTATAACTGACATTAGACAATCACCAGGTTTACTCTAAGCATTATCTGCTGACCAAAGGACTGATGTGGATCCCTTTTTCTAACAGTCATCTTAATTTTCTAGCACATTTTCAGGTATTTGATCACTACTATAAGGAGGTTCTGTTCTGTTGCAAAAAAGGTAAGAATGGAAAGATATCCTTTATTTTTCTGGCTCGTAACATGCTGAATTTGAGATGTTGGAAAATATATGTTTGTTCATTCCAGAATGCATCCTGCTTTTCAATGGTATTCTTTTTTTTTCTTTGTTCTTCTTAATATTCTTTATTCTTAATTTTGTGTTTGGTCTTCGTAAATTTATACATAGCAACTAATCATAATATATTTAGAAATAAAAATTGTGTGCATAAGATGTGGTTTTAGAATTCTAATTAATAAGGAGAGAAAAGGAGGATACTTTAATAATAATTATAATATAATTTGAAAATAATATATACTCACCAAACTTTTTATTTGCATAAATTGGCATTTTTAAACCGCACAGTGAATTTCTATGTGTGAAATATTGTCCTACACATAACACTGCAATAAAGCAGTCAACTGGGAAACAAAGGCATTATCTCTTAATTTCCTGGAGAGTTACAATTTTGAGGTAAAAATAATATAATTGAATATCAATTAAATAAATTATCAAATAAAAAATTATGATTAAAACCCAAAGCAATTGATATTACCTGTAGTCCTTATATTATTGCCAACCAGCATTTTAAAAATAAGCTTTGAAATCCACACAATTTAATTCAAACTCAATATATATTGATTCTTCATTTCACTTTGAAACTAATCTCAATCCTAAATCCTAAACACTAAAACCTAATCTTAGAGATAAACATAGATTATCAGAAATACTGTGACTTTCATTTTCTCAATTACAAAACTCTGCCTAAACTTTGATTATTGTAAAGTACTGTATAAGACTATAGGTTTCATTTATTCCTCCAGAATTGGGAATTAAATTTGGAGATGATAACATAAAAATGGTTATTTAGATTCAATTTATAAAACTGTTTATTTGTAATTTTTTGCAGATTGAACCAAGAAGGGCAAGAGCACACCCTGGAGGAAGGAAAATGGAAAAGATTAACCTGTAAGTTCTGACTCACATGGGAATTTTAATATAGGAAAAACAAAAAACAAAATCTAATTAGCTAAATCACAATTAACCAAAATTTTCTTCTAGCTGAAATTTAATCATTTGTGCTTTCCTTTTTTAGGACAGAAGCAAATGACTAGATAACAACCAAATATCTGACTACTTTTTTAAAAAGCTCTTTTTTTGATAAACTCTCAGGTCTTCTTATACACAGTCATCTTTTTATTATGCTATGTTGTAGAAATGCTTGTTTAATCCATAAATGAAAATAAAATAATATTAAATTAAGTGAAGTAAATTAAAAATTAAATACGAAAAAGAAGCCTGCAGCAGAATCTACATTTCTGGCTTATGCTTTCAAAATCTAGGTCCACTCCTATGCCACAATGAAGCACAGAATTAGCTCATTAATGGTGGAGAAGTGACTTTGGCACTACACAAAAATGAGTTGGCAAAGAATTTTTCTCTTCAACTAATCTAGGATACGTTATTAAATCATAAAATAGATAATCTCTTACTATTTTCATCATGGGAGATTTCAGTCCTTTGTGTTAGTTTTCAGAATCCAATTTTTCAAAAGAATGGTAGTCAGAAATGGAACAGATCCCTTCCTTACCACTTCTTCATGATGTTTAGCTACTCCAAGAGATTCGCCCTTACCATGTAAACACTTCTAAAATTGAATGAATTGCCTCAGGAAGTAGTAGTTTCTCCATCAATAGCTTTCTCAAAGTCAATGGTGAACTTTCACCTTTAGGGTATATTATAGAGGAGATTTTTGATCTGGCAGAATTCAGTTTGGACTGCCTCTGAGGTCCTTTCCTCCTGAGACCCTGTGATTCACTGATCCAGAATTTTTTTTCATGTTATCTTACATTAGCATGTGATTACCTTGAGATCAAGGGAGGAGGGAGGATTCTTTCATTGTATCCCTACAGATTAGCAGAGCTGCTTTTACAAAGTAAGCAGTTAATAAATGTTTTTTGACTTGAAAATCCTATGTGATAATAAGAGGATGTTGTTCAAGGCTTCCTTTACCTATAGATACTTGAAATTCACTACCAGGAATACAATATTAATGATATTGGAAACTTTAGAATATTCAAATAACTTGTGCTTGCATATCAGAGGCTAGTTTTCTAGTTTCATTTAAGAGTACAATAACATACAGTCAGTTCTTCCTTTTCAGCAAATAGATTATCCATTCTTGCTTCTACAGGACTTTCCCTACAAATAATCCTGCTTAGTCTCAAATCACTGAGCAGTGAGAAAGTAAAGGGTTAGTATAGTGTACGTGATTGCATGGGGGACTACCTGTTTCTGTTTGATTACATTCCAAAGCCAAACCATTTTGAATTATCCATTGTTTTGGATAAATCCATGACTTTTCTCCCTTTCATCAGCATAAATCATTGAAACTTGACTGTCCTCAGCAAAACACCATTAATTTATCATAGAAATTCATACATAGAATTTCAGAGAAGTATTAAACGTATTTTTAAAAGAAAAATGATAGATGATTATGAATCTGACAGCTTGTTTTTATGTGGGTTGTATTTTTATCAACAAGGGGATATAGTTGATAGTTAATCTCTTTGGTTTAGTGTAGCTCTCCTTGTTTATATTTTGTTTATTCTCCTGAACAATGTTGATATGATTTTTCCCCTGATGTAATATTTCTAAGCCTTATGTTCAGGCTGTCAGTGTGATTCCTTTCATGTAGAGACCATATCATTCTCTATGATTTATGGAATGCTGATTACACTGTCAGATATCCATGAATAAATAATCTTAGTAATACTTCCCTCCAAAGTCAATGTTGGTAAAACCTTTTGTAGATGAAAATTGTTGATTGTGATTGGGCCAAATTCTTGACTTGCTCCTCACACCCACTGAGTTGATCTAAGTAGAAAGTTTCTTTTGAAGTCCATGTAAATACAATGAAACCTGCTTCAAATAATTCTCAAAAGACCAAGAGGAGGGGTGGGAGAAGAGTAGATATGGAGATGACCCAGCTTCCTTTCAATGTTGAAATCACTGCTTGTAGGTAAAAGTAAGTATTTAAAAGCAAAAATGATTATTTTTCTTTGGGGTGGGAGGGTAGAGAAAGGGGAAAAATAACCTAAGACTGGCACAAACTTTTAACAACTTCTCAGTGTATTCTCAATAGGTATTAGGAATAAAGATCAGGGGGAAAGGCTAAAGAGTAGTTTGTGCAGGTAATGTTATTCACCTTTTGATAAAGCTTTTAAATAATTTTGATTTAATCAGTGTGAGTAGTTTGCCCATATCTATCCATTTTTTCTGCTTGCAATCATCTATGACATGGACACATGATCTTGTCAGTTGCATGGACTGAAAATGTCTGGGGCCAAACATTGATAGCTACTCTCTGATTTTTGTAAGCTAGTTATCAGATGATAGAAGTCTACAATTCTTAATCAAATTTATACTCAAAATCTTTCCAGTTTGGTATGATTCATTACAACTTGTGCTTTGTGAGCATTGCATTAAGAATCCAGGTTATCTTTCCCAGCACAATGCTTCAATAAATATTTTAAAAATTAAATTAAAAACAGGCAGCAAATGTTAACTATGTCCATTCTTAAATGTATCCAAGTTCTTTTATTATCTATATTATATGAACAATAATTATGTATAAATTATAATCCCAGCTGATATAGAATTTATAATCTATGTGATGAACAAAAATAATATGACATCAACAAACATAGATACTATTTATTTTAAAATGTCAGTGAAATAAGGACTAATTATGAGTTTAGCTGATTAATGAAAATTTGATAAGATGTGGTATTTGAAGACAATTTTCACATCAGATAGATTCCTATACAATATAAAAGCTTAGATTAAGTTCAGAACCATCGTACTTAATAAACGTCACATGATCTTGTCATAGGGGATTGATCTTGGCACCAATAAGACTTGAGTTCAACCCTTGCTTTTGAGATTTATTAACTGAATTACCTTGAGCAAGTCAGTGAAATTCTCTGTGCCACAGGCAACTTTCTTAAATTATGTGGTAGAGAATAAATGCTGATTTGTATCATTGTAAAAAGCTTCCTCAATGAGAAGTCATACAACCAAAATACAAAATACAAATCACAGAAATGGATCAAAATTGGATTGATTTGTTATGAAATAACAAACTTCAATATTTGATATTTGGAATGTTCTATGTTACTAAATATTCTTATAATATAATAATGAATATTTTCCCTTGGTATCTTTTAGGAATAAGTTAAAATCAGCTAAGAAAAATTTATAGACTATGATTTGAAAGTGACTTTAGAAGTCATCAAGTCCAACTCCTGCATTTTTCAGACTGCTTAAGGGATATCCCCAGAATCATACAAATGATATGCTATAGAATGCAGATTTAAGTCCAGGTCCTCTGAATGAAAATCAAAAGCTCTTTTCACTACTCCATGCTATCCCCTGATGTATCACTAGTAGTTTGCATGATGGTTAATTCTCTATTATTCTGAGTGAATGATTCTTTAGGACACAGTCACATAGTGATGACTCTGTATATCAGACAGGTTTCTTTCAGTATCCCATGTCAATCAGATGTAAAAGTACCATATCAGTGTGAAACACTGTGTATTCTCTTCTAATTGTCATTCAAAGTAAGCAGCATATAGCCTAATCATAATGTGTCAAGTGGCCACTTTTGTATTGAAGCTCTTATTGAAATTTCAATAGGCAGAGTAGCTTTGTGCTTTTGCACGGAAAGACTCAATCCCATTCTTAAGCAGTCAGCAAGGTGTCTGGCTGTCTGTGTAAAATGAATGGTTGAACATTTCTTGTAAAGAATAGAAAACACTCTACTGCTGGAATTGCATGAAAAATCCTTAGCGATAGGGGGAAAAGGCACTGGGACCTTGGATGTCAGTTCTAGGAGAGATGAATTTATAGGTATAACAATCTATCTCTTACCTGACATCTAAGGTCTCAGAGGCCTTTTCCACATCTCTAAGGGATTTTCATGCATTTCATACAATGGGAAATAGTGTGTATGTAGCTTTTAGCACCTTTTAAAAAATAAAAGGAAACTTGTCAAAGTCAAGTCTATACCCCAAATAAATTTTGCCAAATGTTATCTAGAAACTTTAATTTTAAGAAACTGTATTTTAGCAATTAAGGGAAAGTTTTCCTATGTACCATCAGATTGTACAATAACTGGCTTATATGTTCCATAAAGAAATTTCCCCTACCAACAGAGAACATCTATTCTGCAATGTATACTCTAGATATGATGGGATGGACTGAAAAATTGTGAGGTATGCAAATGTCATACCCTGAAGTTTCATAGCCCATGTATTTCAGAGACGGAAAATGAAATCAGATCTCAACTGTAAGAACATTATGTTTATTTTGTATCGTGTTATGCAATCTCTGATTTTAGAAAGGGAAGGTTTACTATTCTAAAAATATTTCTCAACTGCCTCATGAGGTAATTGCAAAAAGTGTTATTGTCTCTCTGAAAGATTAACTCATTCATTCTTAGTCAAACAATTAATACATATTTTAGGCAAGATTTGAATTGATTTCTCTTGGCTGTGGACCTAATACTTAATCCACTACATTACGTTAGCTTTCCCTATAGAAAAAGGAAGAAAGTAAACTTCTGATTTAGATCACACTATTTAAATTTTTATCAGAAATAAATACTAGGTTGGGTAGAAAGCTACATTCTCCTTGTATTAAAGGGGACACCCAAGGATGTACATGATTTTCAGGCATCATTTAAAAAAGTGTGCTATATAACAGGCCATACCAGAAATGTAAATGGCACTGTAGTGCCTGAAAAACTTAATGCTTTTCACAAAATAACCTGCAATCAAAGAGTGTCTTGGGCACTTAGAGTGTCTTGCATGATCCCAAACCTGGTCAAGTCAGTTAAGGGAATATCAATAGAATCTGCTTGGCTAACACTGTGTAGAAAAAAAAAAAAAAAGAGGTTTTCTGTCACCTTCATTTTTTAAAAATCTCTTGGAATCACAGGTAGAAACTGCCAATGGTAGTAGTTAGGTGTTATGGAAAAAGGTTTAACTTTATACTCTCCAAGAAGCTGAATTCTTAAAGGAATGCTTAGATACCCAGTACTTGTTTTGGGTCTTTTCAGGTTCTGTTTTAAATCCAAGCAAAGCTTGTGTTTTGGGTTCCCCAAATTAAATTGAATCATTGTACTTGCTTGTTGATATACCATTTGAATTTCACTTATCTTGAAACTGCCTACTGTCATTGCTTGGCCCATCAGACAAAAGTCTTTTATAAAAACTCATACCATTTTCCAATCTTCTTCAAATTCTGTTTAAGACTATTTCCAGTTTTTAGCTTTGTTCTCTACCAAAAATTACCAACATTAAAAGTCAATGTTATTTATTCATTCATTCCTACCAGTGGGCCTAGAAAAGGACAGAGTTTAAAGGTAGTGTAAATATAAAACAGATAGTCAATACTAACACTGATAACAGGGGAAGCACAGAAATATGGTCTGGGGTCTATTGCTACTATCAATGACAATAACAGAAACCACAACAGTTGCATGTCATATCCAACATTTTTTTTGGTATGTTATAGTTTCTATACCCAATTTTGTGAGGCCAGCTTCACCATATAACATCCTTTAAATTTATTGAATGGATTACTCTTACTATGACATCCATATTTGTTTTTCATGGAAAATCCATCTTTAAGTCGCAGTGAACTTGATCAAAATATTCTTTGATGATTGAATCAAAATAAGAAGGATGTTTTTACTTGTTTTCTTTGCTTGAGTATGGCCTAATGTAATTGCTAATTGTGCATGACATGAGTCATGTAATCTCGTATGCTATGCAATAGGTGGATCATGGACTATAGACAATACCAGTGACAAAACCTTATGTTTCCCTATGCATTATCTCTTGCCATACTCCATTCCACATCTCTTTCTTCCTTAACATGCTCATTATCATTCACCTCTATCTTTTTTCAAGAACTTGAAATGCAGTGCAGATTTTCAAAAGATTTCTGAGTGATCCTTTTAAAATGATGTATTTACCACTGTTACACAACTCTATCTCCGAACAGTAATGGCATAGTAGATAGTGTGATAGACTTAGAAAGATGAAGAACTGGATTTCTACCTTTTCTTTGCCATTCAAAGAACAAGCTCTCTAAGCTTGTTTCCTTACCAGTAACATGGGAAGCAATAATTTCTTTAGTAGCACATAAGATTTTTGTAATACACAAAGGCGTTAATGTACTAAAATGCCAGTTATTTTTATTTGTTATTTTCACATATATTTTTAATACATGCATTTATACTACAAACACACATTTATGCATATAGTAGGTCATTATTAAATAATTTTGGATCTATTGATTGAGTTAAGCAAAGTTCTTTCTTGTGCCTACGAGGCTTTTATGCAATCACAGTTTTAAGTTAGTGAACATTGTAATGCTTTTAGGCTTCATTACATCCTGTAAATCATCTTCAACCCATTTGAAGAGCCAAATGCAAGCACTCTAAATTACTTGTGGAATGTAAACAGTGATGAATTTGCAGACTTGGTTTTGAATACTAACTCTGTCACTTATGAATTAAAGTCACTAAAATTCTTTGTTACTTAATTTCCTTATTTGTAAGATAGAGATAAATATTATTTATATTACATTTTTTACAATGCTATCATGAGAATTTTTACATGGAGTAGAAAACAAAATGACTTATGAACTTAGTTATTCTTACTTATAATTATCACTGCCATTAAATTTTATGTTAGAGGATCACAAATCATAAGATTTAATACTCAATTCTGTCTTAGACATACATCTTCCTTTAGATATAAACATTATGTCACTAGCATTAATGCTCCCAACAAAAGACAAGAATATATCATAATCTGGCTTGGAGACTTAATCAGATTTTTTTTTCACATTTGTATTAATCACCTACCCCTGGAAGGTCCTGGGAATATCATTAAATGGCATCAACAAATGGTCAGAAACATAAAGTATTGAACAAAGAACAGATTTTATTTAACACAGTAAAGATATTTTCATACCTCTTCTTATCTTTGTGCATTTTACTGTTTGCTGCCTTCCCCAGACAATATGTACCCAAAAGCTAGGTCATGAGGAAATTTGTAATGGAATTATAATCCATAATATGATTTTTTAAAAGAATGGCCAAGACCAAAATCTCATGGTGTTATTTGAAACCTTCCAATCTTTCTGATAACCTCAGGTTCACAAGGACTCTAGACAATTCAAAACTTTCTGCTCTGTCATTCAGATCTCATAGCCCTTCTTTCCTTTCAAAGTCTCCTTGGGAGGTTTTGCAAATATCTGTACTCAATCAAAATCCTCCTATCCCAAGGAGATGTATTAGTCCAATGTGTGGCCTTTTTTCTAGATTTACAAATAGTGTTCTCTGTACTTGTTCATTATTTTATGAGAATGGTCAAAATTGTGCTACCCTGACTCATTTAACTGTTCGTTTTCTATTTTCCTCTGGAACTAAATCAGGCCAAATAAATTAGTCATGGATTTCTCTGAGATAGAATTGAATATAAATAGGAATGCTGTTCCCAAGCAGCTGACTATGTCACAAAAATGTGTGTTTATATACAAGTGTGAGCACATGTGCACATATGAGAGGATGTCAATTGTTTTAATAGGAGCAAAGATTCATGTTTTAACAATCAATATGAAGAAAATTAGAAAGAGCATAGTAAAGTGATTTTGCCAAAGCAATAACAATCCATCAATAAGCTTTGCAAACTGTCTTACTATGTGGTATACACACGGTGCCAAGCCCTAGAAAGATAAAGCAAATATACTCACTCCAAATCTAATATTCTTTACAGTACAAGAGGATGATTATCAGTTCCAAATATTTTATTCTGAAATCAACAAATAGCAACAAATATAAACATTTCAATTAAAATACAATAATAATTATACATGAAGCTGTGAATTTTTAGTACATACATATTAAGACTATATTCAATTTAACATGATAGTAACTAACTTCATAATTTATATATTCTGGACTAGCTTCATTTATTCTTCTGTGAATTTTTGATGCATTTTTTTCCTTGGGTCATTATTATTTACATTCCCTATCCCCACAGAAATCATTCATTGTAAAAATCAGTATGGCCAAGAAAAATAAATAAACACATTGACCCTTACTAATTATGCACCTCTAACCCATTACTTCTCTTCTAAGAGTTAGGATGCATGCTTCATCATTCTTCTGAAATCATGATTCATCATGGCATTGACCAGAATCCTTGAGTCTTTCACAGTTATTTACTTTCTTATTAATACTATGATTGTATGCATAGATTTCCTGGTCTGCTTTTTTCACTATATATGACTTTACATAAATCTTGCCAAATTTCTTCATATTTATCTTATTTCTATTGAATAATAATATTGCATTTTATTGTTATTGCAATTTTATTGCATTCATCAATTTCTTATTGCAAGATAACATCTTATTATATAAAGATACAAGGGTATTATAAGGATATTCATTAAGCCATTCAACAATTTGTGGGTACTGATTTTATTTTTAGTTCTCTAGAATAACATTTTTTTTTTTTTTTTTTTGCTTTTTGCTTAGGCAATTTGGGTTAAGTGACTTGCCCAGGGTCACACAGCTAGGGAATGTTAAGTGTCTGAGACCAGATTTGAACTCAGGTCCTCCTGACCTCAGGGCTGGTGCTCTATCCACTGTACCACCTAGCTGCCCCTAGAATAACATTTTCTAGGTTTTACTACAAAAATTTTGGTGCAAACAAATTCCTTTTCTTTTTAAGTTAATGTAGTTGTCATCAAATGATATATAGTTTATCAGATATGGGGTCATGGTGGTTTTTTCTATATTGCTTTTATTAAATTTCTGCTCTACCAATAATGTTCTAGTGGACTTGTCTTCTGGTAGACTCTGCAACAATTTTCAATTTCCTTTTTATTATTTTGGCAATTTGAATTAGTATAAAATAGAATCTCAGAATTGGTTGTAAAATTCATTCTCTAATTATAAGGGTTTGAAATTTTTTCACATATAGTTTTCATTTCTTAATTTGAAAAGTGACTAAAAGTTTTGACCATTTATTTCTGAAAGAATTACTTTTGCTCTTATATATTTACATTCAATTGCATCTTTGGTATTAGATAGTTATTAGAGAAATTTTCCATGAAGATTTTTCCAAGAAAATTACAATTTAATTTTTATCAATTTTGCCTTTGCAAAATTTTTCAGTTTTCTTCTTTAACTTTGGTCAAAAGCTCCTTAATAAGAGTTGAAAGATAATACATCTCCCTTCTCTAAATTATATTTTATATTTTTATGATTATATATATATGCATATATATATATATATATACCGCTAAGGCTTATTTCTTTTTTTTTCTAATACATTTTAATGGCAATCCCCAGAAATGGTGAATTTTTTTTCATCTCTGCTATATATCCTGTTAATTCACTATAGTTATTGTTTAAATAAATTTTAGTTGAATCCTTAGGGGTTCTCTGTTTAGCTATCATTTTAGTTGCAGATGATTTTATGTGTTCTATGTTCTATGTGTTTATGTATTTTGATTCTATTTCCTTATTTTAATAGGCCACAGTATGAGAACTCTATCAAATTCTAATTTTTAAATTTAAAATTATGTCTGGACATTTTTGCTTTAAACCTTAAATTATGGAGAAAAAGCACCAATACTTATAATTTTAGCGTCTCATTTTAGACAGAAAATTTACCAAATTAAAGATCCATTTATTTCCAAACTTATCTTTAGTATTATAATGTAAATTAGTGATACATTTTGTGAAAAACATTTTATATTAAAAAACACATTTTTTATTTTATTTTCACAATTTTGCTAGCATATAATTGTAGATATGCTCTGCTTACTATTTTCAACTATTTTTTTTATTATTTTATTTTTTCTGATGTTGCTATGATTTCACCAGCTATTTCATTTGCTATTTGATTTATTTCACTTTCCATTTCTTCTAAATATGTTTATCAGATATATTAGTATTTTCAAAGAATAAGTGTTTTCTTTTATTTATTATTTCCTTGGGTTTCATTTCTGATTTATCAATTTTCTCTCAAATTGTTAATACCTTCTCTTGAGTGATTATATTTGTTTTTGTTGGGTTTCTAATTTTTCAAATTCACATTAGGTTCATAAACCTTCTTTCTTTTTTAATCTATTGATGAACATTTTAAAGGATATATTATGGAAGACTCAATTAGCTGTATCCCAGAAATGCTGGTGTGTTGTTTTACCATTGTTACTTTCTTTTACATAGTTATGCATTGTTTGTCTAACTCACTATTTATGATGTGTTTCTTCAGTTTCCATTTGGATATGTATTTTTTATTTGTAGACCTGAAATGAATTAATATTTTATCACTATGTGCTCTGTAAAAGATATTTCTGTAATTTTACATTTATTTGTAATATTTGACAACATGACAAAAGTTTGTAAAAGTTCTATATGCTGCTCATAAATAGGTACATTTTCCATGCTATTTTAGAGGATACCATCAGTTTTTCAACTTCAATTTGTGCAGAAATTTTCCCATTTCTACATTTTCCTTTTTTTTTTTCATTTTTCATTTAGACCTATACAAAACATAGAGAGGAATATTTAAATTTCATGCCACTATGGTCTTACTTTCAATATCTCTCCAAATATTTTCCTGATCAATTTTAACTTTAAAGATATTAGTTTATTAAGGCATATTAGTTTATTCATGATATTGGTTGCTTATGATTCCTTTTAGTATAATTGAGTTTTATTCTTTATCTCTTTCTATTTTTAATTTTGTTTTGGTTTTGTCCCATAGCTTGATTGCATTTCCTGATTTCTTGGATTCACTTAAAAATTTCAATTTTTTTTCATTCCCTCAGGTTTTGGTGTGTGTGTGTGTGTATGTGTGTGTGTGTATGTGTGTGTGTGTGTGTGTGTGTGTGTGTTTGGATTGAATATATGCTTCATGTAAGGAACATAGTATAAGGTTTGTTTTCATATTCAGTAAGTTACTCTTTAATCCATTTACATTCAAAGTTTTGAGGGTTAAGATTATACTATTCTGAGATCTTTCAGATACTGGATTTTTTTTCTTATTTTTTTTCTTTATTATATTTTCTTCTTATATGTTATAAATCTAAATGTATAATTCTTCATTTACTTTAGCTTTCTCTTTCACTAAGGTTGTCCTGTTCCAACAAACTTACTTTATTAAAAACAAAGTATAATTATTCCAGTTTTTTAAATGGGAAGATTAAAATCAAAGATTAAAAACTTTGACCAAAGTGGCACAACTAGTAAATGTTAGCTAAAACATGAGTTTAACTCCTTTCTTTCTAAGTATGGAGTATAGAACAGCCTTCATACTCAACTGCCCTACATGGGAATTTAAAGACAAAACAAAACAAAACATAAAAGATAGGTTGACTCCTTAAATCATGTTACAAAGAATAGATAGATGGTATTGGAAGCAGGAATACCTGGGGTCAAGTTCAAATTCTGATATGCACTGGACTACATTTCCTCAAGAAGATAATTTAAGTACTTATTGCCATAAAAAGTTCATAATTATCATGACAAATTCTTAGCTACTGACTGACTTCTAAAACTATTGCCCACTTCTTTTAGGAGGAGTTTCCTCAGCTGGGAATTTCCTACACCAATGAAATTACAAATCAAGTCTCTGTCCCATATTAACTAATCACTTAGTTTGAATAAATTTCAGTCTGCCATTTTAGATCCCAGAATTTATTACTTTTGTGAGTTAATATTAGAATTCCTTAGGGTTTTATTTTCTTAGAGACATCATAAAATCATTATTGGTGAACAAGATGGACAGGTGTGAACTAGAAATTAATATAATTAGGGAGATTCCGATTTGCTTGGATGGCTCAACCCAAACAGCAGACATTAATATCAATTCAGGAGGACATTCCCAAAGGCTTCAGTAGGAGACTCTTTTTGATCCTGTACTGTTAAAAATTGTTGCCAATGATTTGGATAAAAGTATTGATAATATACTTAACAAATTCATAGGTAAGTCAAAATTACGAAACACAGCAATAAGAATTTAAAAAAAAAGATTTTGTGAGTTAAAATTTTGACCTTAAATAATGTTTAATTGAAATGAAGGTAGTTTTTATGCTTCTATGCAAAAAATAAATTTCCCCAGTACAAAGTAGGATATTAGAGATGGTTAGACAAACAATAGTAAGAGTTAATGGTTTTACAAGGCAAAATAAAAATAAGAAGGTTATGCAATCTTTGATTTTATTAAAGGAAACAGAGTTGGGACTACTAAATGGCACAATGACCCTGGAGTCAGGAGGATCTAAATTCAGAATCTGACAACTACTAGCTGTGTAATGCTGAGCTTAACCCTGATTGCCAAAAGGGAAAAGGACCCAAATGTGCAAAAATGTTTATAATAGATTTTTTTGTGGTAGCAAAGAATTGAAAAATGAGTAGATGCCCATCAACAGGAGAATGGCTGAACAAATTGTGGTATATGAGGGTAATCAACTATTATTGTTCTATGAAAAATGAGGAACAAGCAGATTTTAGAAAGGCCTGGAAAGATATACATGAATTGATGTTGAGGAAAACAAGCAGGAACAGAAATATATTGTACACAATAACAGCAAGATCGTGTGATTATCAACTATGAAAGACAATTCTTCTCATTGGTTCATTGATCTAAGACAATTCCAATAAACTTTGCATAAAACATCATCTGTATCCAGAAAGAGAGCTATGGAGTTTGAATATAAATCAACATGCTATGTTCACTTCTTTTTTCTGTCTTTTTTTCCCCTCTGTAGTGAAATTTTGCTTTGCTTTTCCAACAGAGTTCATAATGAAATGTATATTTTAAAAGTTAATACACATATATAACCAGAAAACAATAAAACAATTTAAAAAAACCCAACTTCTTCAAAAAAAGGAAAGAAAAGGAACAGGCTAGAACTAATGAGTTGATAAACAAATGTGCTCTGTCGTCATTCAATTATATCTGATGATTATTATGTGAAATTCTGGACATCATATTTTAGAATGAACATTGTAAAGTTGAAGAGCATCCAGAGCAAAGTTACAATATTAATGAAGAGCTTCATCATCAGGCTAGATGAGATTTGGTTTGTAAGAATCGGTAGTTTTAGACTAGAGAAGAGATGATATTTGGATGATATCATGACTCCAATAACTTTCATATTTGGCAAATGGAAAAGAGATGAAAAATATTTAGAAACCTAAGTCATTAGAGCTAGTCACAAAATAAAATAGGCTAGCTCAGGTAGATTCTCTGTCAATAGAATTTTTCTAGAAAACACAGACTATTGTAGAGTGATTATTTATATTGATAGAGAACAGACTTATCTGTTCTTTGAGACTGCTTTTCAAGTCTGAGGTTCTGTAATTGCTACACTGGCATATGATTAGAACAATTCTTCATATGCACACTGTTGTAATTGTCATGATGGATATTATGGTGCATATCAGCAACACTTTCAGATACCTAGGGGCACAGTAAATAGAGTGTGAGACAATCTGGGAAGCCCGAGTTTATACTATTCCAGGCACTTATTAGCTGTTATCCTGCAGGCAAGTCATGTAAACTCTGTGTTTCAATTTATATATCTATAATATGTGGATAATGATAGCACCTACCTATCAGGATTTTCATAGTGAACAATTCAATTAAGGACTTTGTAAACTTTAAAGCATTATATAAATGCTATTAATGATAATGATGGTGGTTAGATAATCAATTATAGATATAGATAGATGTATTTCATCTTTGCTATTCACATTCTGAATGTATCAAATAAACAAGAGTATATAAATAGCATTAAGAAGTACAATGAGGGGCACCTAGGTGATGCAGTGGATAGAGCACCAGCTCTGAAGTCAGGAGGACCTGAGTTCAAATGTGACCTCAGATACGTAACATTTCCTAGTTGTGTGACCTTGGGCAAGCCACTTAACTCCAGTTCCCTCAGGGGAAAAAAGTATAATGAAGGGAACAAAATGATTAGATGTCTTTCAGAGGTTTGATTGTGCAACAAGAATTGGGGAAGAGTGAAGTATGATCATTCTTTTTCTTTTAGTAAGATTGCCCCCACAACCCTCTCATAGGTAAGCCCATTTGCATTACCTGCCTATGTGAAACATTTTAGAGTCGTTGACTTCCTTCCGGGGGTGGAGCCAAGGTGGCGGAGATCAGACAGGAGTCTCTGTATCCTCCTCTAACCTCCCCTCAAACCAACAACATATGAAACCTCTAGACTGATTCTGAAGCAAAAAAAATCCACAATATCTGGAGAACAACACAATTCTAGAAGAAGATACTCTGGAAGAACCTTAAAACAGGTCTGTTTTAATTGGGCAGGGGAGTGGTCTACTGAACCCAGAC
Organism: Myrmecobius fasciatus; assembly: GCA_023553655.1. Lineage (NCBI taxonomy): Eukaryota > Metazoa > Chordata > Mammalia > Dasyuromorphia > Myrmecobiidae > Myrmecobius > Myrmecobius fasciatus. The sequence goes on from JAJPUD010017033.1 coordinate 31,981, forward strand.
TGCAGCGCAGGGAGACCAGGGCAGGGAGCTGGAGCAGGGAGCTGGAACAGCAGTCGAAACAAGAATGGGAGCGTTGTGCTTTTCACACACCTGGGAGTCTTCTGCGAGCCTCTTGGAACAATTTATCCTGATTGTGAGCAGGTGGTTTGGAGGGTCTGCCTTTTGAGGGGGATAGATTGTGAACCACTGAACCCCTGATGAGCATGGGACCTAGCTGCCATTACACAGCACCTTAAAGCAATCAATCAAACAACAGGAATGATCAGCACCAGAAATAATTCAATCAGCAGAACTGCCCAGTTCCTGAAATAACTCAATCAGCAGAACTGCCCCAAGGCAAATTAAAACAGCTGTCCCACCTTTGCCCTAAACAGACCTCACACCTTTAAAAAAAATGAATAAAAAACCAAAAAGAGCTCTCACCATAGACAACTTTTATGGAGAGAGGGAAGAAC